>JAKSZT010053819.1:2610128-2703560 GCA_026826555.1 Tolypeutes matacus | reverse complement strand
CCATATGGACATAATCTATGGTAAAGGGATAGAGTGTGGTTGCATGTTGGGGGATGGGGCAGATGAGTGGTGGTGCTCCTGGGTTTGGTGGTGCAGCAATGGGGGGTGGGTGGATTAGGAAGGGCTGGTTCAAATCCCCAGGGCATGTAACTGTGAATCTTGACATTCCATGGGTTGGGAGAAGGGGGTATCATGGACCCTGGGGGGCTGGGGAGAAGGGAACAGTCAAGATCTAATGAGTTGTTTGGTGGTCATGGGGAAGGTTTTTCATTACCTTACAGTAATGGACAGAGGACATGGTAAATATCATCAAAATTATTAAACTGTATCATCTAAATTGTAAAAAAAAAAAAAAAAAAAGATTCAGCCATGTTATCCCATGTGTTAGTACTATATTCCTTTTTACAGCTGAGTAATATTCCACTCTATGTACATACCACATTTTGTTTATCCATTCATCTGTTGATGGGTATTTGGGTTGATTCCAACTCTTGGCAATAGTGAATAATGCTGCTATGAGCATTGGTGTGCATGTGTCTGTTTGTGTCCTTGCTTTCAATTCTTCTGGGTATATACCCAGAAGTGGAATTGCTGTATTATATGGCAGATCTATAGTTTGTTTTTTGAAGAACCACCAAACTCTCCTCCACAGTGGCTGGATCATTCTACATTCCCACCAGCAGTGGATGAGGTTCCCATTCTTCCACATCCTCTACAACACTTGTAGTCCTCTGTTTTTTAATAACTGCCAGTCTAATGGGTATAAGATGATCTATATCAGAAGTCTCAATTCAGTTCCATTGGTCAGTATGTCTATCCTTGTGCCAATACCATGGAGTTTTGACCACTGTAGCTTTGTAGTATATTTTAAAGTCAGTTAGTGTGATTACTCCAATTTCACTTTTCTTTTTCATTAAGTCTTTGACTATTCAGTGCCTCTTGCCCTTCCAAATAAATTTCATAGTTAGTTTTTCCAGTCCAGTAAAAAATGCTGTGTTGATTTTTATTGAAATAGCATTAAATCTGTAGATCATTTTGGGTAGGATAGACATCTTAATGATATTAAGTATTCCCATTCATGAACAGGGAATATTCTTCCATTCATATAAGTCTTATGTGATATCCTTTAACAGTGTTGTGTAATTTTCTCTGTATAAGTCATTTACATCTTTAGCTGAATTTATTCCTAGGTATTTGATTCTTTTAGATGCTATTGTAAATGGAATTTTTTTTTCTTGATTCCCTCCTCAGATTGCTCATTATTGGTGTACAGAAATGCTACTGATTTTTGTGCATTGATCTTATAATCTGCAACTTTACCAAACTCATTTATAAGCTCTAGAAGCTTTGTTGTACATTTCTTAGGGCTTTCTATGTATAGGATCATGCCATCTGCAAATAGTGAAATTTTTACTTCTCCCTTTCCAATTTGGATGTCTTTTATATCTTTCTCTTGCCTAAGTGCTCATGCAAGTACTTCTAACACAATGTTAATTAGGAGCAGTGATAGTGGGCATTCTTGTCCTCTTCCTAATCTTAGAGAGAAAGCTTTTAGGATTTCACCATGGTATATGATGTTATCTGTGGGTTTTTCAAATATACCCTTTATCATATTGGGGAAGGTTCCTTCTATTCCTATTGTTTGCAGTGCTTTTATCAGGAAGTGGTGCTGTATTTTGTCAAATGCTTTTTCTGCATCTACAGAGGTGATCAGGTGATTTTTTATTTTCAATCTGTTTACGTGGTGTATTACATGATTGATTTTCTTATGTTGAACCATCCTTGCATACCAGGAATGAAACCCACTTGATCATGGTGTATAATTCATTTGATGTGTTGTTGAATACAATTAGTAAATATTTTGTTGTGGATTTTAGCATCTAGGGTCATTAGAGAGATTGGTCTGTTATTTTCCTTTCTTGTGGCATCTTTGTTTGGCTTTGTATTAGAGTGATGTTGGCATCATAGAATGAGTTAGGCAATGTTCCCTCCACTAATATATTTTGGAAGAATTTAAGCTGGATTGGTGTTTGTTCTTTCCAGAATGTTTGGTAGAATTCACCTGTGAAGCCATCTGGTCCTGGGCTCTTCTTAGTTGGGAGGTTTTTGATGACTAATTCAATCTCATTTCTTGTGATTGGTCTGTTGAGTTCATCAATTTCTTCTTTGATCTATGTAGGCTGCATGTGTATTTCTAGGGATTTGTTCATTTCCTCTAAATTATCCTTCTTGTTGGTATATAATTTTTCAAAGTACCCTCTTATGATACTCCATTTCTGTGAGGTCAGTGGTGCTATCCCCTTCTTCAATTCTTATTTTGTGTATTTGCATCTTTTCTTTTTTTAATTTATTAGGCTAACTAAGGGTTTGTCAATTTTATTGATCTTCTCAAAGAGCAAGCTTTTGTTTTTTGTGTTTTTTTTTTCTAGTGCTTTTTTATTTTCTATTTCATTTAGTTCTGCTGTAATCTTTGTTATTTCCTTCTTTCTACGTCCATTGGGGTTAGTTTGTTGTGTGCTTTTTCTAATTCCTCTAGGTGTGCAATTAGGTCTTCGATTTTAGCTCTTTCTTCTTTTTTGATATATGCATTTATGACTATGAATTTCCCTCTCAGTACAGCTTTTGCTGCATCCCATAGGTTTTGATATGTTGTGTTGTCATTTTCATTCATTTCAAGGTAGTTACTGATTTCTTTTGTAATTTCTTACTTGACTCACTGTTTGTCTAAGAGTGTGTTGTTTAACTTCCATTTCTTTGTGCCTAACTGGGTTCTGATTTCCAGCTTCTTTCCATTGTGGTCAGAGAAATTACTTTGTATAATTTCAATCTTTCTGAATTCATTGAGACTTATTCTGTGGTCTAGCATGTGCTCTATCATGGACAGTCCTCCATGTGCACTCAAGAAGAAAGTATATCTTGCTGTATTTGGAGGTAGTGTTCTGTATATGTTTATTATGTCCATATCCTCTAATGTATTGTTCAAAATCTTTGATTCTTTATTGATTCTCTGTCGAGATGTTCTAATTGTGATAAAAGTGTATTAAAGTTCCCCACTATAATTGTAGAGGCACCTGTTTCTCCACTTTGTTTTTCCACTGTTTGCCTCATGTATTTTGAGATGCACTGGTTAGGTGTATACAGGTTTATGATTGTTCCTTTTTATTGAAAGATTACCCCTTTTGCTAATATATAGTGTCTGTCTTTATCTATTCAGTAGTTTTGCATTTAATGTCTGTTTTGTCCAATATTAGTATAACTACTCCCACCCTTTTTTGCTTATTGTTTGCTTATAAAATTGTTATAAAGCCATTAACTCTCAGCCGCCTTGAAAACCTGGGTCTAAGGTGGGTTTCTTGTAGACAGCATATAGATGGGTCATATTTCCTTATCCATTCTGCCAATAGTGAATATGTCTCTTGACTGGTAAGTTTAAGCCACTAATATTCATTGTTATTACTGTCAAGGAATTACTTACATTAGCCATATTTTCTTTGGGTTTATGTATGTCATATGTTGTTTTTATTTCTCTCTCTTTTTTTATTTTTCTTATACTTTCTTCCAACTCTCTCTCTCCTGTTTCTTCCTTTCAACCTGCATCATTCCCTTTAATATTTCTTCAAGGACAGTTTTCTTATTGGCGTACTCTCATAATTTCTGTTTATCTCTCAATACTTTGAATTCTCCATCATTTTTAAATGCCAGATTTCCTGGATAGAGAATCTTTGCTGGAAGTTATTATTATTATTTTTTTCAAACACCTTAACTATTTCATACCCATGCCTTCTTGCCTCCATGGTTTCAGATGTGAGATCAGCACTTAATCTTATTGAGCTTCCCTTGTATGTGATGGTTCTCTTTTCTCTTGCTGCTTTCAGTATTCTGTCTTTGTCTTGAGAATTTGACAATTTAACAAGTATATGTCTTGGAGTAGGCCTCTTGGGATTTATACTGTTTGGGGCGCTCTGCACTTCCTGGACATGTACATCCAATTCCCTCAATAGAGTTGGGAAGGTTTCAGCTATTATTTCTTCCAACACTCCTTCTGTCCCCTTTCCCTTCTCTTCTCCCTCTGTGATGCCTATAATGCATATGTTTGTCTATTTTGTGTTGTCGCTCAGGTCCCTAAGTCTCTGCTGACTTTTTTCTACTATCTGTTTGATTTCAGATGTACTGTCTTCCACATCACTAATTCTTTCCTCTGGCTGTTCAGATTGGCTGTTATGTGTTTCCAGTGTAATTTTTATTTCTTTGATTGTGCCTTTCATCACCATCATATCTGTTATCTTTTTTTGCATGTTTACAGTTTTTTCACTATGTTCTCCCAGTGTCTTCTTAATATCCTTAATCTCTTCCTTCATTTCATTAAGTTGATTCATGATATTTGTTTGGATAGCTCTGATTAGTTGTTCCATGTTCTGCATCTCCTTCTGGTTTTTAGTTTGTTCATTGGCCTGGGCCTTGTCTTCCTGTTTCTTGGTATGATTTATAATTTTTTGTTGGCATTTTGGCATCTCTTTATCTTGACTGGTTTATTCAGTCGATTATTTTCTCTCTACTCTAGGGTTTTCTTTAGTTGCTATTTTTGTGTGTGTGGTAAGTTTTCTCTCTGACGCTTTGTTCCTCTTATTCTGTTTCTTTGCTGTTGTCTATGTTCCCTTGAAAGAAAAAGATTAGGGCTAGAAAAAGAGAAAGAGGTAAGAAGAGTAATAGTATAATTGTAATAATAAGAGTAAAAGGTAGAAGAGGATCCATAGAAGACCTAGGAAAATGAATAATTTACTCATGTAAGAAGGACAGAGGAATGAGAATAAAAAAGTGGGGTGCAAACAATGAAATGAAAAAAAAAACTGAATAGAGAAAAATATCTAGAATGAATTAAAAGGCCAGAAGCATAAGAGAGGGAAAGGTAAAAGAAAAGACAATTTAAAAAAAGTTAAAAAAAAAAAAGAAAACAGATAATAAAAGAGATATATATAAAGACAAGAAAAATTGAACACTGAAAAAGAGAGGTAGAATGAAAGAACAAAAACAGAAAGCAGAAGATAGGAAGATGAAGGAAGGAAAAGAAATAGCATAAGTAGAGGAATTTGGTATACAAAAAAAAATGGGAAAGGAGGGAAGACAACAAACAAATAAGAGAGGGAAAGGTAAAACAAGAAACAAGAGAGCAGCACCTATTTAAATAAAAATGGAGGAGGGAAAGAAAGAGGGGGCAAAAAAGAACAAAAAACAAGCACTCAAGTAAGCAATCAAACAAAAACTAAGGAAAAACTGCCTTCCCTCTCAGGCTCCTGAGAAGCTTCTCAAGCTGCTGGTGTTCATCAATCAATTATCCTGCAGACTGCCCTCTGCAGGTTTTGAATCAAGTTTTAGTAAGTAAACTAAGTTAAATTTTAAAAAGGAAACTTTTTTTAAGAAAAATAAGAGACCCACATGAAGTCAATACAGAAATAACGTCTATGAGTTCCCTGTCCTAAAGTATCAGCTGGGTGTTTGATAACCCGGTGGATCACTAATCTAAAGAAAGCTGGGAATCAAACCAGGGGCCTCATATATTCAAAGCAGAGACTCCTCCACTGAACTAAATTTTCTCATTGGGTCAGTTAGCTAGAGAGATATCCAGTCACTTTCTCTAGAACAGGTTTAACTCTTTGCAGTTGGGTAGATTCCTGCTGATTAGGAGCCTGTCTGTCCCTGCTCCCTTTCTATTCTCGTTGCTTTCTATTCCAGGGCAGCTGGATGTGATAGCCTGTGTGATCAGATCCCCCCCTCACCTCTCCTGGTCAGGCTGAGTTCCCTTTTGAAATTCAAATGGGATCCTGGTATCTGAATTCACCACAGAGAAATGACTCTCAACCCTCTTTCAGAATCCCCCTCCTCCCAGGGGACCCTAAATAGGCCCTTAGAAAGTTATTAAGTACTTCCTACTGCCCACTTCACTTGCGGGAATTGGAATTTTGATAGTTTCCAGCACTTGACTAGTTAATTGCCTGACTTCACTCTCTTCCAGGCCAAGTTCCTCTCTCCCAGGTCAGCTAGGTAAGTCAAGCTGCCTGAGCAGATTCACCTCTCCCCTCTTCCTGGGGCCATCTCTTGCCAGCTGGTATGTTTCCTGAAGTTCAAACGGGGTCCTGATAACCAAACCCAGAGAAAGGAAACCCCTCTCCACCCTTCACCAGAACCCTTTTACTTCTGGAGAAGACTCCCTCCCATTCAGTGGCTGGTGGGAGTAAGGGTGTTCACAGTGGTTTTTTGCCTTGAGGGTGGGGATTAGCCACCTGCTATTTCCAGCCACCAGGGGAGAAACTCATGGTTTTCCCTTGGGCTTTTTATCTCTTTGTCCGATTCCCTCCAGATCGATGCCCTGAAGCCTCCTGCTCTGTGGGTTCCCAAAACAGTTCACTCAGACAGGATCTTGCCCCTTCTCAGCCATTTTTGGTTGTTGAGTGCCAGCTTAAACTGATGCCATCTATCTCTCTCCTCATAATATCTTCTTATGATCCAGTTTATTTCTGTGGGGTCAGTCATAACATCCCCCCTTTTATTGCATTTATATACATCTTCTCTCTTTTTTTCTTTGTTAGTCTAGCTAGGGGTTTGTTGATTTTATTTATCTTCTCAAAGAACCAGGTTTTGGCTTTATTGATTTTCTCTATTTTTTTCTTCTCAATTTCATTTATTTCTGCTCTAATCTTCATTATTTCTTTCCTTCTGCTTGCTTTGGGATTGGTTTACTGTTCTTTTTATAGTATCTTCAATTGCTCAGTTAGAGCTTTGATTTTAGCTCATTTTTCTTTCTTTTTAATATAGGCATTTAGGGATATAAATGTCCCTCTCAAGACTGCCTTCTCTGTATCCCATAAATTTTGATCATTTCTGATCTCAATTTTATTTTTCTCAATATATTTACTGATTTCACTTGCAATTTCTTCTTTGACTCACTGATTATTTAGGAGTGTGTTGTTCAGCTGCCACACATTTGCAAATTTACCTCTTTCCTGTCTATTATTGATTTTCAGTTTCATTCCATTATGATCTGAGAAGGTGCTGTGTATAATTTCAATCTTTTTATATTTATTGAGAGCTGCATTGTGACCTAATATGTGGTCTCTCCTGGAGAAAGATCCATGGGCACTTGAGAAGAATGTATAACCTGCTGAGTCTGCAATGCTCTGTATATGTCTGTTAGGTCTAACTCATTATCATATTGTTCAAATTCTCTGTTTCTTTGTTGATCTTCTGTGTAGTTGTTCTATGTAATGACGTGAATGCTGTGTTGAAGTCTCCAGTGACTATTGTAGAGATGTCTATTTCTCCCTTCAGTTTTTCTAGAGTTTGTTTCATGTATTTTGGGATACCTTGGTTAGTGCATAGACATTTATGACTGTTATTTCTTCCTGGTGTATTGTCCCTTTATTAACATATAATAGCCTTCTTTAACTCATAACTTTTTTGCTTTTAAAGTATGTTTTTTTTCAATATTAATATAGTTACCTCTGCTCTTTTTTGATTAATATTTCTGTGCAATATCTTTTTCTAACCTTTCTAACCTGGGTGTAAGGTAAGTCTCATGTAAGAAGTGTATGGATGGCTTCTGTTTTTTAATCCATTCTTTCAGCTTATATCTTTTGATTAGGGAGTTTAATCCATTCACTTTCAATGATATTACTGTACATGCATTATTTGCTTCCAACATTTTATTTTTTGGTTTTCATATATCATATCTTATTTTACTCTCTTGGTTATCCTTTGTGGTGTTCTTTCTTTTATACTCTCCTCCAAGCCTCTCTCTCCTGTCTTTTACTTTCAGGCTCTAAGGCTTCCTTTAATAATTCCTGCAAAGGTGGATTATTTTTTTATGCACTCTCTTAGTTTCTGTTTGTTTGTGAATATTTTATACTCACTTTCATATTTGAAGGACAATTTTATTGGATAAAGAATTTTTGGCTGGCAGTTTTTATCTTTCAGTATCTTAATTGTATCATACCACTGTCTTCTTGCCTCCATGGTTTCTGATGAGAAATCTTCACTAAGTCTTACAGAGCTTCCCTTGTACATGATTATTTGCTTCTCCCCTGCTGCTCTCAGAATTTTCTCTTTATTTTTAACATTTGACATTCTGAGTAGTATGTATCTTGGAGTAAATGTATTTGGATTTATTCTCATTGTGGTACGCTGTATCTCTTGCACATGTAAGTTCATTTCTTTTGTGAGAGTTGGGAAATTTTCAGCCAATACTTCCTGAAATAATCTTTCTTCCTTTTTCCCTTCTTCTGGAATTCCCATGGCACATATGTTGTTGCATTTTGTGTTGTCATTCAACTCCCTGAGCCTTTGTTCAATTTGTTTCATTCTTTTCTCTCTGTTCTTTTCTCTGTTCAATTTCAGCTGTTCTGTCTTCTGTATCACTTATTCTTTCTTCAATCATTTTGAGTCTGCTGTTGTATGCCTCTTATATGTTTTTGATCTCATCTATCATCTCTTTCATTCCCTATGAGCTCGTTATTTTTCTATTTAGATTTTCAGATTCTTCTTTGTGCTCATTTAATGCCTTCTTGATTTCATTTTATCTCTTTAGCCTTATTGCCTTTCAACTCATTAATTTGATTTTGGAAATTTGTGTGCATCTCATTAGTTAGTTGTCTCAAATCTTGTGTCTCCTCTAGGGTTTTGATATATTCCTTTTCTTGGGTCATGTCTTCCATTTTCTTAGCATAGCTTATAATTTTTTGCTGCTGTCTTGGCATCTGATTAGGATGGTGAGTTTACTCTGATGCTCAATTTCCTTCTTTAGTAGGAATTTAGTGCTGGGAGGCTGTGTGTTACTGTTGTTCTTTGATTCTTCTTTCAACCTGGGTCTTTTGGTTTGTCCTTGTTAGTTGCTCAAACTGGGTCCTGGACCCAGTAATGGGTTACAGACCTGCTTCCAATGGCCTTGGGGAGGGAGGGTGTAAAGGCTGCATAAAGTCTCACTTACTTTCAATTTCCTCATGTGCACTTCCTTGATCTGCCAGAAGATGGCAGGCTTTGGTAGCCTTTTCAGTTCAATACTTGGTTGGAGTGTATCTGCTGCAACATGGACCAGATCAGTGTGGTAGAGGATCCTGTCTGGAGGCTAAGAGCCTTGTATTTCAACCTTTCTCAGAGATAGCTCTCCAACCTTTGCTGGCAGCCTCCTCCCTTTTCCTGGGTAGGAAATAATTCCACCTTTCTCTCTGTCCTCAACAATCAGAGCCAGTTAGTAGAGAAGGAAATTGAGAGGGTCAGATTTTAGTCCCGGATCCCTTAGTTCTTCATGGCTCCTGAGGCAAACAGTGCTGCAGTCCCACCTGGCCTGGAAGGACTCATAGGGCACAGCAGATCAAATCTGTGGGTCAAAAGCTAAATCAGCCTTAGGCTGTCTCTCTCTCTCCCCTGCCCTGAGGAGGTAGATCCATAGTCCCCCCTTTGTCTGTAGCCTCCATCCCAGAGCACTGAATGTCCAAAAGTGTCCTTATTGTGGCATAGGATGCCAGCAGTAGTAGCTGTGGCTTTTAACCCAGAGTTTTGCCATAGTGATTCTTTTCCTTTGTCCTTCTCTCTCCTGGGTGGTGTCTAGCCTTCCCCTGGTATACTAAACCCTAGTAGTTTTTTTTCCAGGTCATCTATGCCTGTCCAATAGCTATTTTTCTGGAAGAAAAGAGAAGCCCATGTCTTTCTAGTTCACTATCTTCCTGGAAGTGTCTCCACTGGATTTGTATAATTTTTTAAAGTATGAGATTAGTAATGACTCCAGGGCTTCAAATTAACTTTTCTTTACAGGATAAAAACACAATAACCAAGGACACAAGAAAAGAATATCAAGTAATCACAAGAGAGGTGTGTGTGTGTAAATAAGTAGCACACAATAGTAAAAATAATTTTAATACCTACTTTTAATAAGTTTAAGGAGATTTAAAAAAAGATAAAAATTGAGAATTTCAGTAGAGAACTGGAAACTATTACAAAAAAAATTGTAAATGATATAACTAATCATTAAGTATATAAAATTAAGAAATCGGTGAAAGCATATATGGTGTTGCTGAAGATAGAACCAAACCACTGGATTCAAACAATGATCACAATAGTCTAACTTGCAGAGATCTGTGGCATTAGGTAGTAGATAATGGAGTGCCTAGAAGTGAAATAGATGGGCGGTCTACTAAATTTGTACTTGTTCTGTATAAGCAAATGGGTTCTAGGTCAAGTGAGTAAGACTCAAACTTGAGTTACAACAACAGAGTCATGGCCCCTCAATCAGTTCCTAGATTCTAAACAGTTTAGAGACCTAAAATTCCTTGAATGAAGGAAGGCCATGTTCCCTTCTGGCCTGCGACTGGGCCTTGGTAGAGACTTAATGCTTAATCACAGGTCCCCAAGTTATCAAGAGTCCTGAGTTACCCATGCTGAATTGGGTGTTGTCTAACCCACAAAGCCAGAAATTTGGGAGCGCACAACAGCACTCCATCATAAAATGGAGGTAGTATGGATGATGTAGGACTGGAGCAGGCACTGAAGACACAAATAATTTACATGAGAAAGTGGTCCAAATGCCAATGGCCCTCACTTCTGCCACATTTACTTCTGTTTCCCAGCCCACAGCTATGACCTCTTGGGGAGTTCCTTATGATCAGTTGACAAAGGAAGAGAAAACTCAGGCCTGGTTTACAAATAGTTCTGCACAATATATAAGTACCACTCAAGGTGGACAGCAGCAGCACTACAGTCCCTTTCTGGGACATTCCTCAAGGACAGAGGTGAGGGGAAAACCTCACAGTTGGGCAGAAGTTCAAACAGTGCACTGGGCTATTAATTTTGCTTGGAAAGAGAAATGGCTGGAGATGCATTTGTATACTGATTCATGGGCTGTGGCCAAAGGTTTGACCAGATGGTCAGAGACAAGGAAGGAGCATGAGTGAGAAATTAGTGACAAAGAGGTCTGGAGGTAAGGGAGGTCCATGGACAAACCTTTCTGCATGAGCAATAAACATGAAGATATTTGTTTTCCATGCAATTGTAATTACTCACCAGAAAGTGAATTCAGGAGAGGAGAATTTTAATAATCAAGTGGATTGGATGACCTGTTCTTTGGATACCAGTTGGCTTCTTTCCCCAGTCAGTCCTATCATTGCCCAATAGGCTCATGAACATGATAGTCATAGAGGTAAGGATGGAGATTATGCTTGAACTCAGCAACATGGGCTTTCAATCATCAAGGCTGACCTGGCTATAGCCACTGATGAGTGCTCAATATGCCAGCAGCCATGACCAATACTCAGTCTCTGATATGGCATCATTCCCCAATGTGATCAGCATGCTACCAGTGGCAGGTTTATGACATTGGATCACTTCCATCAGGAAGAATAAATGTTTTGTTCTAAACTGAAATAGACACATACTCTGGATGTGGGTTTGCCTTCCCTGCACACAATACTTCTGCCAAAACTACCATATGTGGATTTACAGAATGCTTTATCCACCGAAATGGTATTGCACTCATCATTGATTCTGATCAAGAAACAGTGTTCAAAGCAAAATGAAGTGCAGGAACAAACACATCCTCATGGATTTCACTGTTCTTATCATGGTCTCCATCATCCTCAAGCAACTGGATTGATAGAAGGGTGGAATGGCATTTTGAATAGGTGGCAGTACATTGCAGGGATAAGGCAATGTTCTCCAGGAGGCTACATATGCTCTAAATCAGCCTCTATTCTATGTTACTCTTACTTCCATAGCCAGGATTCACAGTTCCAGAAATCAAGGGTTGGAAATAGGAGGAACAACACTAACTATTATCCCTAGTGATCCACTAGAATAATGTTTGCTTCTGTCCCTGTAAACTTAAGCTGTGCTGGTCAATGGGTCTTATTTCCAAAAGGAAGAGTGCTTTCAAACACATCAATGATTCCACTGAACTGGAAGTTAGGACTGCCACCTGGGCACTTTGGGTTCCTCATGCCTCTGATTCAATAGGCAAAGATGGACATTACCATTTTGGCTGGGTGGTTAATCCTGATTATCAAGGAGAAATTGGACTATACCTACACAATGGAGGTAAAGCAGAGTTTGTCTGGAGTACAGGTGATCTCTTAGAACTTCTTTTAGTAGTACCATGTCCTGTTGCAAAAGTCAATGGAAAACTGCAACATCCCAATCCAGGTAGGACTACTACTGGCCCAGAAACTTCAGTAACAAATGTTTGGGTCACCTCACCAGTTAGAGAACCACAGACAGCTGCTATGTTTGCTGAGGGTAAAGGGAATATGGAATGGGTAGTGCAAGAAGGTAGTTATAAATACAAGCTATGACCACATGACCAGTTACAAAAATGCGGACTGTAATAAATATTTACATATTTACAGTTATACATCTTCCTTGTTTTGTTTTGAGTATGTTTGTATAAATACAGAAGCATATATCATTTTTCCCTATCTAATCCCTTTAGCATAAAGCATAAGTTTTATTAATTTTATGCCATAGTATTTAACTGATAAGGTATAAAGTTTAAGAGGGAATATTACCTAGGGACTTGTACCCTCTTCTTGGGAAAGAGTTAGTATGTTTTCAGTTGTATGCAGGACAGCTGAGTATTGTTAAGTGAAAAGATGATGGTTATTTTTATTATTTAGAAAAAGCATATTATAAGATGATATGTAAGTTGCCAAGTTGTCAAGGGGTGGAATGTGATGGTTAAGTTCATGTGTCAAATTGGCTAGCTTACAGTGTCCAATTGTTTGGTCAGGAAAATACAAGCCTGATTGTTACTGTGAGGACATTTCATAGATTTAAATCATCAGTAAATTGATTGTATCTTTTGCTGATTACATCCACATTCAATTATGGAGATCACCTTCAACAATGAGAGAAGTCCCATGGAATCAGTTGCAGGCCTTAGGAGGAGAACTGAAGACTTTAGCTATCAGAAGGAATAATTTCCATGTTTTACTTCAGCCAGCCAACTTCTCCTTGGGTATTCATAGAAAACCTTTATCAGAGGCATCCATCTTGTGCCTCGTTCTACAGAATTTGGACTTTCCCTTCACACAGTCATGTGAGCCAATTCCTTTAATAAATGTCATAATATTTGCATTATATCTCCTATTGGTTCTATTTCCCTGGAGAACCGTAACTAACACAATATAAAGTGATGTATTATAAGCTAGATATGGCTTAGTCCCACAAAAATTAGTGCTTTCTTTTTTCCATAGAATAAATCTTCCAAGAACCAATTTTCTGTAACCATGAAATAACAATAGAAGTAAACATCTCGGGAGTTTTTCAAGAATTAAATGCTGCAAATGTTGGGAACTTCTACCATCATAGTCATTGTCTTTTGCATACTGTATACATGATAGTTTCTTAGTAGTTATAAAACATCACCACAAAGTAAATGTAATTTTTGCAGAGCTATCATAGATTACTTTCATTTGAACCTATACATTTATAAATATAATTTAATATTGACTTATTCCATTCCAAATTTATAACCAAGTAAGTACTAAAACAATTACACATACTTTCTACCACTTGTATAAAATTTGACAATGTCCATTAAGGATGTTCCAAAACAAAGAACTCAAATTTTAAGTTGAAAAGAATACCTGGGAGAGTGGTGTTAGCAATTCAGAGTTACTGCAAGAAATGCTAGAAAAAGTTTCAGCAGATCTGGAACAGAGTCTGAGAATCTGCATTGTTTAAGCATTTAGTATATGGCAAGAATGTTAGTTGTATTCTGCAACAATTTTGATGAATACTGTTTCATCTTGTAGTACCCTCCTCAATTTTCACTTTATGATTCTTATTGCTTCCACTCATACAATCACTCTAATTAGGCCATTAGAAACAGATTTTTGCTATTCCAAATATAGGCCACAGCCATTTCTTCTCTAACATGATTTTTTCATAAATTTTACTATTATTATCCTCACTTGAAACACCCAATCTTACTCCATTTTTTTTGTCCATTCACATACTGATGAATTCTTCCCAAACCAATTACTATCTTTCTCATATGGCCTTCTCTTATTAACCATCTTTTTTATATTTTAAAAGATGTTTAGATTACATAAATGTTACACAAAAATTACAAAGGATTCCCATGTTCCTCACCTCCCAAACTCCCCACAACCTCCCACATAAACATCTTTCATTAGTGTGACACATCACCTGCAATGGATATATAAATCCTGGGGCTTTGCCATTAAGCATGGGCCATAGTTCACATTGTAGACCACACTCTCTCCCACAAAGTTCTGCATGTTATATCCTGATATAAAATGGCCTATACTTGTCATTGTAATGTCACTCAGTATAATTTCCAAGTCCCGAAGAAGCCCCTGTATTATAACTGCTTTTCCCTTCCCTGCCCAGAAAGCGTCCAGTGGACACTGGCTCCACCTCACTGTTTTCTTCCATTGCTTGAGTTACAATATGTCTACAACAGAATACCAGTGAGTCCACTCTAGTCCATAGCTCTTTCCCCAATCCGAGTAGTTTGGGATGGTGATGTCCATTCCACCTCCAAGTGAGAGGGTAACCCTGCCTTTTGTGACATTGCTTTCCCCTGATCCTTTCCAATTCATAAACTCCATTGTAAAACACAATTTAACTCTCATCATATACTATTTAGAGCTTTGTAATTCCTATTATGGGTTGAATTGTTTTCTCACAAATGATATGTTGAAATTCTAACTTCTGGTGCCTAGAAATGTGACTTTATATGGAAATAGAGTCATTGCATAATTAGTTAAGATGAGGTCATACCAGAGTAAGTTGGGACCATAATCCAATATGACTAATGTCCTTATAAATTACTCAGCGACACAGAATAGAACACCATGTGAAGACAGAGGCACATAAGTAGAAGATAGCCATGTGATGATGGAGGCAAAAAATGGAGTTATATTGCCACAAGTCAAGGAGAAATAAGCCAGAAGAGACAAGGAAGGATTCTTCTCAAGAGACTTTGGTGTGGTCATGGTCCTGCCAATACCTTGATTTGGGAATTTTCACTTCCACAACTGTTAGAATACATTTCTGATGTTTTAACCCACCCAGTTTGTTATGGCTGCCCTAGGAAATTAATACACTTCCGTATATGTACCAGACCTATCCAGATGGTAAAAGTCTAAATGGCAGGTAAAAGTCTTATTCCTTAACTTATCCTCATAACTTGTAGAACAATGATGAGTACATAAAACATGGCCAATACTTTCTATTTTACATTGTGAAGACAAGAACTGATGGGACATCAAAGTGAAAGTGAAAAGTTTCTTGGTACCTTTCAACAAACTATTATTGTAGTGACTAAAGTGGCTAACATTTTTTAAAATTAGGGCTTTATATATTTACAAATAATTTTACCTAGTAAAATTTTAAAGTTTTTTCCAGATATTTTTTGTAATGAAATCTATAGTTGTAATCAAAATATCTGTATTATACATGTGTGTAGTTTGGTGTGTGTCAGTCTCTTTCTTTCTCTTGACATTTATATATGTATATGTATATGTACAAATATATGTAATCTTAAAATAACTAGATTAATAACTAGTTAGAGATGTTAATTGCCAGAGTATTTTTTTTATTTAATTAATATTTTCTGTTTTGTACAGTTTTTCTTTGATCAGAAATTTGTTAGAAAGTAATGGAATATAACAATCCAATGAATTCCTAGGGTGTGTATACTTTTGATTCAGCTCTATCACCCTCCAAATCTTCTTATAACATTTAGAATAAGCATATCCTATCAAAAGCTTAGATTCTGTCTAATTAATAAGATAGATAGAAACATTAGAAATAATCTCACTATAGGGAAAAAATAAACTTTTATAGTTAACCTTGTATTTAAGAACCATGGTGATTTACAATTAAATGTAAGCACCAGAGGATTAGAGCATTTCCATTCATCTTTTCTTTATTTTCTTTTTTATACTTACAAATATAAACATATACAAATATGCCAGTTAATTAAAACAAATAACTTGATCTTTTCAGTCTTCAAATTTACTTTAGTATCTAATGATATAATAAAAATGCATAGAAAATGCAGTGAAGTAAATGTAATGCTCTCTTATTCGGCCTCTCCAAAATAACTCACACACATTAAATCTGTAAAATAACATTGCCATCTACCTGAAGCTACTAATTAAATAAAATTGTTCTTAAAATGTTCCTCCACCTGTAAGTTTATATTGTTATTTAGTAATCATATTTTTGGTCCAAGATGTCATAAACTTATGATTCTATTCTTAATGTTTTCAGAGTGGGACAATTTCCTTAAAATTCACTTTTTAGTCAGCTTATGACTTAAGATAATACAACACTTTAATTACATTATTGTATTGTAATAGATAACCACCAACTGTTTTTGGCCTAATATGCATGTAGCAGTTACTGGGTTAAGTTTCTATGTATATTATTTCATTTTATCTCAAACCCATAGATGAAGAAAATGAACATTAAAGAAAACAAGGAATGTGTCTAGACAAAGCACCAAAAAGGCAAAATTTGGATTTAAAATAAGGTACATCTGACCTCAAAGTCCATGTTTTTAGTCATGGCCCTCTCACTTCCCATTTTGTACTTCATTAAAGGTAAATTCAGAGAGCAACACAAAAGCTGTTTAGACTTTTACAAGGAAGGGTATGTGTGTGATGATGTGGACTACTGTTTAGGGGAAGTAAGCACACATTTCTACTTACAATTAGTTGGAGACTTCACAATTGAGCTATTAAGACAAACATAATGGACTGGAATACAAAAGACATTTATTTTCTTAGAATTTTACTGCTATGTTAATATTGAAAAGTATGCCTTTCAAAATATATTCTCTCTCAAATTTATTCAGGTATATTGTGCAAATAGCAGTAAATTTAGATCAAAACAAAAAGAAGAAAGAGAAAATTGAAAATTCACACTCTGTTTTCTGGAGGAAAACTGGCCATCCCATTGCACAATGGTCCCAAAGACTTTATAATGGGAAATTCCTGTAATGTTAATGCAAACATTTCATCTAATAGGCTAAAAGAGGGTAGGGAATATTTGAAGAGAGGAATAAATTCCTCAGTCATAAAGTTATGTGATGTCAATTAAAATTCACTCTCGGGTTGCAAAGCAGCTGCCAAACTACAGAGTGTTTCTGAAAATATTCCTGGAGAGGGTCTTCGTGGCACAAGAGCTTTTAACATTTTTCCCCAGAATATTTCATCCACAAATACAACTTCATGCAAAAGCAAAGAGAGTTTGCCAAGCACAGAATTTCATTTAGCACCCTGGTAGTTCACTTAATTAGAATAAACCCAGGCTTCCTTAAGAATCTTTTGTAAGCCTAAACCTCATCACCACAAACTGACTTTTTAATTATATGGTTCTTAAGAGCCTTTGGGCATGTAATAGGACAGATTGTAAAGATAGCCATTAACGCACACAGACACACACACTCACACTAGTACATTCAGATGCACAAACACATACTTTTGAAGCATCTAGTTTTCGAAACAAGTGCTATTCATGTCGCTTTCAATTTCCTATCTACAAAATAAGAATAATAATAGTTGCTGCATCACAGATACTAGTTTGCTTTTCCAGAGTAAATAATATAATGTTTGTAAACTATGTAGCACAGTGCTTATGTGATAAATTTTAGCAAATAATATTTAAGCTAGTATTACTGAAAAGATTGAATAATGAAAATCAAAAGCCCCAAATTGGAGTCCTTCTCTGTCATTAGCTGGCAGGAAGAACTTGGAAAAATAACATTACAATATGTGTCTTCAGTTTTCTCATATGTATCCCCAAAATACATTCTGCTTTAAAAGTTCCTTAGTTTTATTACAATATTACATGATTAAATTTATTAAAAATTCTCAACAGCTAATATAACCATAGTTAAGTAGTAGAAACTGATCTTTCATACTGTCCTTTTAAATTCACATTTGAAACAGTCCATACATAATGAGAAACTTTTAATTATGAAAAGATGTGAAGAATGAGTAAATTAATATTTTATTAAATTATAATAAATTCCTCTCAAGAGTAGAATTCTCACGTTATAAGAAAGAACGATTTTACTTGTTGTAACATAAGTAACATACTGATATTGTGTGTCTTTATTTTTTTTTCTGTGAATAATTCTCTTTTACTTAATTTCATTTCCAAGTATGTTAAACAACATCTACAAAAATAGGAAACTATGCTAAGTTATGTTAAGTTATACAAAGATAAAGTATGACATTTACCTTTTATAAATGCACAATCTAGTAAGATAGATAAACCCTATAGGAAAATAAATATTAAACATGTCAGCCTTCTTTGGTTTCAGACAGTATATCCAATCAGAACAACGATTCCAAAGAAAACAATTAAAATGATGAAAAACCAGGGGAAAGGGACAGCATTAGAAATGTAACACTAACCAGAAATGATAATCCATAGAGGACAGCTTTCAAGTGAAAGCAGGAACTCTGGATCGTGACCACCAAGCAAAATTGTGCCAAGAAGGTTTTTAACAAAACCTAGAAAATGTGAGCTTTTTCCTTACATATGTGTAACAAGCAATGGGACAGGACATTAAGCCTAGGGCTAGCTCCAATGAGAAATATACATTTTATGTCATACCCATTTTGCAAATGTGAAACCCAAATAAAACTCTAGGCAAAAAGATACGGCAAGGAAAGAAATTTCTGGAAGTAATCAGTCATGCAAATGGTAACCAAAAGCTGATATTCATCCACTCCTCAGTCAAAACATAATACAAACAGTATTTTAGCTATTATAACTGAATGACTGCTGAAGTACTTGTATCAAAAATTGTAGACTGCAAATAAAGCAATACTTTAGAGGGAAGTATACGTTCCCAAAATGCAAAATTGAAGAGAAAAACAATCAAATTAAGAAGTTAAAAAAGAATGGCAGGATAAACCCTGAAACAAGTATAGGGAACTGTGATGGTAATTTCCTAGATGAACTTGGCCATGTTTTGGTGTCTGGCTGTTTGGTCAAGCGAGCACGGGCCTGATTGTTACTGTAAGGACATATTGTGGATTTAAGTCATCTGTAAATTGATTGCATCTATGGTGGATTACATCCACAATCAACTATGGAGATTGTCTTCAGCAATAAGAGAAGTCTCATTCAATCAGATGAAGTCTTTAAGAGGAGATTTCAGCTGTCAGACGAAAGAATCTCCATCTGTACTTCAGCTGGCCAGCTTCTCTTGGAGAATTCACTGAAAAGGTTTTCAGCTTGTGGCCACTCCTCATGGAATTTGGACTTGTGCAACTGCACAGTCATATTAAATAATGCTTAGTTGACCTCTTTGGATTTTGGACATAATGTATTCCTTATTTGGGTGTACTACTCTGGTGCATTTACTTAGTGATCCAATAGCTGCTATTTTTGAGTGAGAACTGATAAAGAGGTGGCTCTGCAACAGTTTGGAGCTGCTGTGCAAGCTGCACTCACACTTGGGCCATATGATCCAGCAGAGCAAATGGTGCTGGAATTGTCACTGGCAAATGAAGATGCTGTCTTGAGACTTTGACAGGCCCCGAGAGGAGAAACGCAACACAAACATTAGGATTTTGGAGCAAAGCCTTGCCATTCTCTGCAGATAACTATTTTCCTTTTGAGAAACAGCTTTTTGCTTGCTACTGGGCCTTAGTAGAGACTGAACATTTAATCATAGGCCACCAAGTTGCCATGAAATTTGAGTTACTTATCCTGAGCTGGGTGTTTTCTGCACTGCAAATCCATGAAGTTGGTCATGTACAGCAGCACTCCATCGTAACATGGAAATGGTATATATGAGATAAGGGTCAAGCAGGTCCTGAAACTACAAGTAAGTTACATGAAGGAGTGGACCAAATGTCCATGGCCCCCACTCCTGTCACATTACGTTCTCTTTCCCAGCCCACAGAGAAAACTCATTCCTGGTTTACAGATGGCTCTGTACAGTACCATCTGAAAGTGGACAGTTTCAGAGCTACAGCCTCTTTCTGGAACATTCCTGAGGGATAGTGGTGAAGGGGAATCCTCCTAGTTGGGCAGAACTTCAAGCACTACACCTGGTTGTTCATTTTTCTTAGAAGGAGAAATGGCCAAGAGGGACATTTGTATATTGATTCATGAGCTGTCACCAATGGCTTGACGGGATGGTCAGGGACTTGAAAGGAACATGTTTGGTAAATTGGTTACAAAAATGTCTGGAGAAGGAGTATATGGATAGGCCCTTGGAGTGGATGAAAAAAAAAAAAAAGAAGAAGATATTTGTTTACCACATGAATGCTTACCAGAGGATGACTTCAGCAAAGGAAGATTTTAATAATCAAGTGGCTAAGATAACCTGTTCTGTGGATACCAATTGATCTCTTTCTCTGACTTCTCCTGTCATTGCCTAATAGGCTTGTTAACAGAGTGGTCATAGTGGTAGAAATGGAGGTTATTCATAGGCTCAGCAACATGCACTTCCTCTCACCAAAGCTGACCTGGCTACAATCACTGCTCTCTATCCAATCTGCCAGCAGGAGAGACCAACAGTAAGTCCATGATAGGGCACCATTCCCCGAGGTGATCAGCCTCCTTCCTGGTAGCAAGTTGATTACATTGGACCCTTTCCACGATGGCTGTATTTTTTTAAAACTGGAATAGACAGATACTCTGGATATGGGTTTGTCTTCCCTGAACAAAATGCTTCTGCCAAAATTACCATTATGGACATATAGAATGCCTTATACACCAACAAGTTATTACCCACAGCATTGCTTCTGATCAATGAACCCATTTCACAGTGCAGGAAAGGGCACATCCTCAAGGAATTCCCTGAACTTGCCATTTTTCTCATTATTCTGAAGCAGCAGGATTGATTGAATGGTGGAATGGCCTTTTGAAGATTCAATTATATCACCAACTAGGTGGCAATACTTTGAACATAGCTGGGGCAATAGCCTCCAGAAGCTTGTGCATGCTCTACATCAGTATCCACTCTATGATACTATTTCTTCCAAATCCAGGTTTCATCATTCCAGGAAGAAAGGGGTAGAAATTGGAGTCACATGACTTGCTATTACCCCTAGTGATCTACTAGAAAATTTTTGCTTCTTGCCCCTGCAATCTTAAGCTCTGTTGGTCTCCTTCCAAAAGGAGGAGTGCTTCGACCACTCAGAAGATACCATAATGATCCCATTGAATTGAGAGAAAAGACTGCCAGCTGGCCACTTTTGTCTCCTCATGCCTCTAAATCAACAGGCAAAGAAGGGAATTACTGTACTGTCTGGGGTGATTGATCCCAACTATAAAGGAGAAATAGGACTGCAACTATATGAACTAATGAAGGTAAAGAAAAGTATGTATGGAATAAAGGAGAACACCTAGAACGTCTGTTAGCACTATCATGCCCTGTGATTTAATTCAATGGAAAACTGAAATAACCCAACCCAGGAAGTACTATCAGTAGTCCAGAAACCTTAGGAATGAAGGTTTAGGCCACCCTACCAGGCAAAGAATCTTGGCCAGCTGAGGTACTTGCTGATGGTAAAGGAAATATGGAATGGTTAGTGGAAGAAGATAGTTATAAATCTGAACTACAATTACTTGACCAGTTACAGAAACAAGGCTGTAATGGTTATGGATATTTCTTCCTTGTTTTGCTATGAATATGTTTGTATATATGCATAAAGCAAATATCTTTGTTTTCTTTCTTATCTGAGAGTCATCACATGACATAATATTAGCTTCATGTCACAGAATTTAAGTTATAGGATATAAAGTTTAAGAGTAAATATTACCCAAAAACTTGTACCCTATTCTGGAGAAAGTTAGTTAGTTTTTGGTAGTATGTAGGACAGTTGAATATTATTAGGCAAAAATCTGACTGCTATTGTTTTTATTTAGAGGTAAATTATGGTTTAATGAGATGTGTTTGGCTGCCAAATTGTTAAGGAGTGGACTGTGATGGTTAGTTTGTGTGTCAACTTGGCAGGTTTTGGTGTCCAGTTGTTTGGTCAAGCAAGCACTGGCCTGATGGTTACTGTGAGTCTATTTCTTGGATTTAAACCATCGGCAAGTTGATTGCATCTATGGCTGAATGCATTTACAATCAACTGAAGAGATTGTCTTTTAAAATGAGACAATTTTTATCCTATCAGTTGAATGCTTTAAAGGATAACTGATGATTTCAGCACTCAGAGGTGAGAATTTCCATCTCTACTTGAGTCAGCCGGCTTCTCTTAAGGAATTGACTCAAGAGCTTCATAGAGTTCTCAGTTTGCAGCCTGTCATATAGAATTTGGACTTGTGCATCCCACAGTCATGTGATACAATTCTCAGGAAATATCCTTATATTTCCTGATGTTTATATTGCCCTAAAGAACCCTGACTATTATAGGAACTAACCAATAAAAATAATAAAATCAGAATTTATCAAAATAAAAAATCCTACAAGAGAATAAAAGCAAATGCAAAAGGGAGTTATATTAAAAGACTGATAAAATTTAAAAATTTTGCAAGATTAATCAAGGCAAAAGAGTAAAGGCCAAAATTCAAAGTAACAGGTATGAAAAAGAACTTATAACTGTTGATCTTTTCAAGATGAAAGAGGAAATTAGATAATATTAGATAGAAGTTTTGGAAACTATTTAAAAGTTTTTAATGAAACAGATAAGTCTGTATAGAAAAATAAAATATACAAAATAGAAACAAGAAGAATTTAAAAAATAAATTGCAAACCTTATTTTCTATGTAAAAATTAATATTATTTAATCACAAATACTTTGCACCTCTATAAATTATATTGTCTGACTTTTTTTGTCAAATATATGGTGTGTTGAATCATATGTTTTTCCATTCTTTTTTTTTTAACTTTATTTTGTACATTTAATAATTGAACATATAAACAATTAAAGACTAAAAAGTAAACACATGAATAAATATATACATTTCTCAATTAAATGTCATGGATACATATAATTTTTTTTTTGAATCAAACAATATGTTACACAATATATTTGGTTCATAGTAACGCATTCATACAGTATTTGTCCTTTTGTGTCTGGCTTGCTTCACTCAACATAATGTCCTCCAGGTTCATCCATGTTGCCATATGCTTTACGACTTCATTTCTTCTTACAGCTGCATAATATTCCATCGTGTGAATAGACCACAGTTTGTTTATCCATCCATCTGTTGATGGACACCTGGGTTGTTTCCAACTTTTGGCAATGGTGAATAATGTTGCCATGAACATTGGTGTGCAGATGTCTGTTCGTGTCACTGCTCTCAATTCTTTTGGGTATATACCCAGTAGTGGTATTGCAGGGTCACGTGGCAAGTCTATATTCAACTTCTTTAGGAATTGCCAAACAGTCCTCCATAGTGGTTGTACCATTCTGCATTCCCACCAACAGTGAAGAGGTGTTCCTATATCTCCACATCCTCTCCAACACTTGTAGTTCTCTGTCTTTTTTTTTTTTTTTTAAGATTTTATTTATTTATTCATTTATCCCCCCCTTGCTGCTTGTGCTCACTGGGTCAGCTAACCACGCTGTGCAGGCGGGCTTGCCTTCACCAGGAGGCCCCGGAAACCGAACCCAGGGCCTCCCATATGGTAAACGGGAGCCCTACTGATTGAGCCACAGCCGCTTCCCAGTTCTCTGTCTTTTTAATAGTGGCCATTCTAATAGGTATGAAATGATATGTCATTGTAGTTTTGATTTGCATTTCCCTAATCATGAGTGATGTTGAGCATTTCTTCATGTGTTTTTTGCCATTTGTATTTCTTCTTTGGAGAAATGTCTATTCAAGTCTTTCGCCCATTTTTTAACTGGGTCGTTTGTCTTTTTACTGTTGAGTTGTAACATCTTTTTATATATCCTGGATATTAAAGGCTTATCAGATATGGGATTTCCAAATATTTTTTCCCATTGAGTTGGTTGCCTTTTCATCCTTCTGACAAAGTCCTGTGAGGTGCAAAAGTATTTAATTTTGAGGAGGTCTCATTTATCTATTTTTTCTTTTGTTGCACATGCTTTGGGTATAAGGTCCAAGAAACCATCACCTACTACAAGGTCTTGAAGATGTTTCCCTACATTATCTTCTAGTAGTTTTATGGTCCTGGCTTTTATATTTAGATCTTTGATCCATTTTGAGTTGATTCTTGTATAGGGGGTGAGGTAGGAGTCCTCTTTCTTTCTTTTGGTTATAGATATCCAGTTCTCCCAACACCATTTGTTGAAGAGACTGTTTTTTCCCATTAGCGTGGGATTGGTAGGTTTGTCAAAAACCAGTTGACTGTATAGGTGAGGGTATATTTCTGGGTTCTCAAATCTATTCCACTGATCGATGTGTCTGTCTTTATGCCAGTACTGTTTTGACCACTGTAGCTTTGTAATATGTTTCCAGGTCAGGCCCTGAAATTCCTCCTAATTGCTCTTCTTTTTTAGAATGCTTTTGGCTATTCAGATGCACTTATCCTTCCAGATGAATTTGGTAAATGCCTTCTCTAATTCTGTAAAGTAAGCTGCCGGGATTTTGATTGGTATTGTATTGAATCTATAAATCAGTTTGGGCAAGAATGACATCTTCACGGTATTTATTCTTCTAATCCATGAACACGGGATGTCTTCCCATTTGTTTAGGTCTTTTAAAATTTCTTTTAGCATTGTTTTGTGGTTTTCTGCATATAGGTCCTGTACTTCTTTGGTTAAATTAACTCCTAGGTATTTGAGTCTTTTTGTTGCTATTGAAAATGGAATTTTCATCCTGATTTCCTCCTCAGGTTGTTCAGTACTAGTGTACAAAAACATTACTGATTTTTGCATGTTGATCTTGTATCCTGCCACTTTGCTGAACTCATTTATTAGCTTTGTTGTGGATACTTCAGGATTTTCTAAATACAGGATCATGCCATCCACAAACAGTGAGAGTTTTATTTCCTCTTTTCATATTTGGATGCCTTTAATTTTTTTGTCTTGTCTAATTGCCCTAGCTAGAACTTCTAGTACAATGTTGAATAACAGTGGTGACAGTGGGCATCCTTGACTTGCTCCTGATCTTAGAGGGAGAGCTTTCAGACTTTCACCATTGAGTTTGATGTTGGCTGTGGGTTTTTCATATATACCTTTTATCATATGGAGGAATTTTCCTTTTATTCCTGTCTTTTGAACTATTTTTATCAAAAAAGAATGCTGGATTTTGTCGAATGCCTTTTCTGCATCTATTGAGATGATCATGTGATTTTTTCCTTCAATTTGTTAATGTAGTGTGTTACATTGATTGATTTTCTTATGTTGAACCAGCCTTGCATACCAGAAATAAATCCCACTTGGTCATGATGTATAAGTCTTTTTTTTTTTTTTTTTTTAATTAATTTATTTTTTATTGTGGGTAAAAATCAAAATTTTCACAATACATACCACTATTTGTAAAATGATATATAAATATATATGCATATATATGCATTTGCTTACAAAAATGTTATTTATATATATATATAAATATATTTTAAGAGGTGCTTAGATTAGTGAAAATATTACACAGAACCCACTGGGATTCCCATGTTGCCCACCTCCCACACCTCCCACCACATCCCACACAAACATCTCCCACAAGTGTGGCCCACCACCCTCAATGGACTTACACATCCTGGGGCCTTACCACCAACCATAGATCACAGTTCACATCATAGACCACACTCTCTCCCACACAGTTCTGAGTGGTGTGTGCTGATTTAAAATATAAATTGGATATAGGTATAGCTACCTCTCCTCTTTTCTGTTTACTATTCACGTGGAGTATCTTTTTCCAAACTTTTACTTTTCTTTGCTCGGAGATTTTTGGTGATGGATTTCAATCTCCTTAATTGTGATTGGTTTGTTAAGTTCTTGTATTTCTTGTAGCATCAGTGTAGGTTGGTTGTACATTTCTAAAAATTTGTCCATTTCATCTAGGTTGTCTAGTTTGTAGGCATATAGTTTCTAATAATATCCTCTTATGTTTCTTTTTATTTCTGTGAGGTTATTTGTAATTTCCCCCCTTTCATTTCTGATTGTATTTATCTGCATTTTCTCTCTTTTTTTCTTTGTTAGTCTAGCAAGGGGTTGTCAATTTTATTGATCTTCTCAAAGAACCAGCTTTTGGTTTTGTTGATTTTCTCTATTGTTTTTCTGTTTTCATTTTCATTTATTTTCTGCTCTAATCTTTATTATTTCTTTCCTTCTGCTTGCTTTGGGATTGGTTTGCTGTTCTTTTTCTAGTTTCTCTAGTTGTTCAGTTAAATCTTTGAGTTTAGCTCTTTCTTGTTTTTTAATATAGGCATTTAGGGCTATAAATTCCCCCCTCAAGACTGCCTTTGCTGTGTCCCATAAGTTTTGATACGTTGTGTTCTCATTTTCATTTGTCTCAATATATTTACTGATTTCATTTGCAATTTCTTCTTTGACCCACCGAATATTTAGGAGTGTGTTGTTCAGTCTCCACACATTTGCAAATTTACTTTTTTCCTGTCTGTTATTGATTTCTAGTTTCATTCCATTATTATCTGAGAAGTTGCTTTGTATAATTTCAATCTTTTTGTATTTATTGAGAGCTGAATTGTAATCTAACATGTGGTCTATCCTGGAGAAAGATCCATGGGCACTTGAGAAGAATGTTTGGATGCAGTGTTCTGTATATGTCTGTTAGGTCTAACTCGTTTATCATATTGTTCAAGTTCTCTGTTTCCATGCTGATCTTCTGTCTAGTTGTTTTATCTAATGATGTGAGAGGGGTGTTGAAGTCTCTAGCGATTATTGTAGAAATGTCTATTTCTCCCTTCAGTTTTGCCAGAGTTTGTCTCATATATTTTGGGGCACACTGGTTAGGTATGTAGATATTTATGACTGTTATATCTTCCTGGAGGATCATCCCTTTTATTAATATGTAATGGTTTTCCATATCTCATCACTTTTTTTGCATTTAAAGTCTGTTTTGTCGGATATAGGTATAGCTACCTCTCCTCTTTTCTGTTTACTATTCACGTGGAGTATCTTTTTCCAAACTTTTACTTTCAGCCAGTTTGTATCCCTAGGTCTGAGGTGAGTTTCTTGTAAGCAACATATGGATGGTTCATGTTTTTTTATCCATTCTGTCAGCTTGTATCTTTTGATTGGGGAATTTAATCCATTCACATTCAATGATATTACTGAAAATGCACTATTTATTTCCTCCATTTTATTCTTTGGTTTTCATATGTCATCTTGTTTTTGTCTCTCTTTTCACTCTTTTGGTTATCCTTTCTGCTTTTATTTATTCTATACTATCCTCCAAGCCTCTCTCTCCTGTCTTTTTCTTTCAGGTTCTAAGGCTTCCTTTAATATTTCCTGCAAAGATGGATTCTTTTTTGCAAACTCTTTTAGTTTCTGTTTGTTTGTGAATACTTTATACTCACCTTTATATTTGAAGGACAGTTTTGCTGGATAAAGAACTCTCAGCTGGCAGTTTTTCCCTTTCAGTTTCCTAATTGTATCATACCACTGTCTTCTCGCCTCCATGGTTTCTGAAGAGAAATCTGCACTAAGTTTTACTGGACATCCTTTGTACATGATCATTTGCTTCTCTCTTGCTGCTCTGAGAATTTTCTCTTTATCTTTTACATTTGACATTCTGAATAGTATGTGTCTTGGCGTAGGTCTATTTGGATTTATTCTCATTGGGGAATGGTGTGCTTCTTGGACATGTAAGTTCATTTCTTTCATGAGAGTTGGGAAATTTTCAGCTATTATTTCCTCAAATACTCTTTCTGCCCCTTTTCATTTCTCTTCCCCTTCTGGAACTCCCATGACATGTATGTTGTTGTGTTTTGTGTTGTCATTCAACTCTCTGAGCCCCTGCTCATTTTTTTCCATTCTTTTCTCTCTCTGTTCTTTTCTCTCTTCAATTTTAGCTGCTCTGTCTTCGGTATCACTTATTCTTTCTTCTATCATTTCAAGTCTTCTGTTGTATGTCTCAAATGTGTTTTTGACTTCACCTATTGTGTCTTTCATTCCCATGAACTCCATTACTTTTCTGTTCAGTATTTCAAATTCTTCTTTGCATTTTCTCAATGTCTTCTTAGATGTCATTTATCTATAACTATATTGTCTTTCATCTCATTAATTTGATTTTGGAAATTTGTGCTCATCTCGCTGATTAGCTCTCTCAAATTCTGCCTCTCTTCTGGGACTTTGATGTATTCCCTTTCTTGGGTCATATCTTCTATTTTCTTAGTATGGCTCATAATTTTTTGCTAGTGTTTAGGCATCTGGTTAGGTTGTATTTTACTTAGATGCTCTATCTCTTTCTCTTTTATATGGTTTTAGCGGCAGGAGGCTGTGAGTTACCACAGCTCTTTGATTTTTGGCTCAACCTTGATTGTTAGGATTGTCCTGCTAGTTGCTCAAAACTGGGCACTGGACCCAGTAATTGGTTGTAGAGTTGTTTCCTAGGGCCTTGGGCAGGGAGGCTATAGAGGCCAGGAAAAGCCTCTCCTATTTATTTTTAATTTTCATATGTGCATTTCCTTGGTCTGCCAAAAGATGGTGCTCATTGGCAGCTCTCAATTCAATGCCTGGTCTGAGTGTATTTGTTGTGACACAGAGTAGATCAATGTGATAGAGTTTCGTGTCTGGGGGCTAAGAGTCTTGTAATTCAAACTTTCTGAGACAGTTCTCTAGTCTTCTCTGGTAGCCCCCTCCCTTTTCCCAGCTAGGAAATATCTCCACTCCCCTCTGAATCCTCATCAATCAGTCCCTATTAGTAAAGGAGGAGATTGGGAGGTTCGTATATCTTTAGCCCCTTGCAGGCTCCAAGGCAAACAATGGCGCAGCCCCACCCAGCCTGGAAGGGCTCTTGGGACAGGGCAGACCAAACCTGTGAGTCAAAAGCAGGGTCAGCCCCAGGATCTCTCTCCCCTCTCCTGTGGAGTCCTCAACAATTAGTCCAGGCTAGAAGATAGGGAGGTTGCGAGGGTCAGATTTCTCCAGTCCTTCCTAGGCTCCCAGGGTAAACCACCGTGTGGAAGATCCATGGGACTCTGTAGCCCAAATTTGCGGGTCAGAACCTGGGTCAGCCTAAGGCTGTTTCCCTCTCTCTCCCCTTTCTGGGAGTGGTAGATCCCTGGAGCCCCCTTTGTCTGTAGTTGCAGGCCCAGATGCCAAAGAATTCTAAAGAGTGTGAGGGAGGGTGCTGGCAGCAGCAGCTGCTGCTGGTTCTGACTCACGGTTCTGCCATGGCGATTTCCCTTTTTTGTCCCTCTCTCCTCTAGGTGGTGTGCAGCCTTCACCTGCTGTCCTCAACCCTAGAAGATCTTTTTCGGGGCTGTTTCAGCCTGTCCTCTAGCTATTTTTCCCGTGTCTTACTAGTCCGCCATCTTCCCGGAAGTGAATCCATCTGTTTTTCCATTCTTGAGATTCCAATTAATAAATAAGATTCCAGCAGATATTAAAAATAAGGAATTGCAATAATTTTACAAACATGGAAATAATCTTTCCATGAGATTACAACAAAGATGGCTTTATGGAATTATACCAAACATTACAGAACAAGTAGTTCCAAAACACAAATTATTTCAGAGAACAGTAAAAGATTACTCAGACACAACATATTTTATGAGGCTAACATTAAAAACAAAATCTAACCAAACATGACTGTTAATTTCCTTTTGTCTCTGTCACAGCCAGCTTTATATTATTTGAACTATTTTAATAGGTACAAGAAAAGACCTTTTTATCTTCCTCATATATTTATACTTTATCATAATGAAATATCACTCTTTATCTTTTGTAATGTGGTCTTTCTCTAAATTCTATTTGTACTGATATTGTGACTGTTCATTTACTAGCTTTTGGTTTTGGTTTTTGCAGAGTATATTTTTTTCTTCATTTTACTCTCAATCTGTCTATAAATTATATTTAAGATGTACTTCTCATAGATTCAATATATATTTTTAAATCTTTGTCCAGTCTGATGAACTTGTTTCTTAATTAATCTGTTTATTTTAATGTTATTAATTATGTATATATTTTTGGTCTTTTCTCATTTGTTATATATACCCCTTTTCCTTCTTTTAGGTGAATTAAAAATGTATTTTTATTGTTCTGTTCTTTGTCATTGCTTACCTGTTAGTTATATACCATTTTATTATCCTATTATTGCTCACCTTATATACATAAACATGCAATATTGATTGCTAAATTGTATAATAAGTTAGTGATGTAACAGTGCCTGGACAACCCAAGTAAGGTAGAATATTAACTCTACAGAGGTCCCCCTGCTTTTGTTGTATTCACGTAGCACAAATTATTCTTCTTTCTCACTGTCTCTCTCTTTGACATATACACCTATACACATGTATATGGCAGCAAAATACACTATTGCTCTATGTAATCAATATTCAGTTAGGTTGTTCCAAAACCACATAGTAACCCTTTCCATTCATCTTCATTCACTTCTGTATCTTTATGCTTCCCTCTGGGATTATTTTGTTTCTCATTGTCAAACTCAACTTCGTTTTTGAAAGGTATGTCGATTACTTGTGGTAGTTTGAAATAAATTTCTACAAGTTATTTTTCTTTTCTTTTTCTTCTCCCCAAAGAGCTGGACCTTATTTTCTACCCCTTACTCCAACTCTTTTCTCCATTGAGTGTAGATTAGACATAATGAATCACTTTTAGAGACTAGAATATGGCAGAAATGATAGAATATTTCTTCTGAAATTAGTTACAAAAAGACAACTGTTTCTGCCTTGAGGTAACTCTCTCTCAAATCTCTCGCTGATTTGAGTGAGAGCTGGGGAAGCCAGCTCTCATGTCATGAGACAGCCTGGGAGAGAGTAAAGTCAGCTGCCACGGTATGAAAACATTCAGGTAGTCTATAAAAGGCTGATGAGGCAAGGAACTGTATGAAGCCTGTTATCAACCAGTGAGTGAGCTTGGAAGAGGTCTTCTAAGGCTTGTCAACAGCCATGTGTATGAACATGGAAGAAGATCCTCCTGTAAGCAAACCTTGAGATAACTGCAACAAGCTCATATGAAGACCCTGAGTCTGTGTTACCCAGATGAGCTGCTCCTGCATTCCTGACTCATAGAAACTGTGAGATATACAAGGATGTTATTTTAAGCAGATATGTTTGGGAGTAATTTATTATGTGACAGTAGATATCTAAAACATTAGGTATAGAATTCTAAAGTGGAATGCACTGCCTTAAATTTATTACGTTAATAGTTTCTCTTTTTCTGGTGAGAAGTCAGCAGCAGCTTTTTTGTTCCTATGAGATAATAGGTCTGTTTATTAAGGTTTCTTTTTTCTTTTTTAAAACAGCAATAAAACCATGTTGTGACTACAATGTGTTTTTCTATCTATTTATCCTTCATTGGGTTTATAGCACTTCTTGCATATGTGACTTAACTTTTTCTGCCAAGTAGGAAAAATCCTTGCATAATCTCTAGAGTGATTGCTTTACTGTTTCTCTTTTTTACAGATTCCAACTAATGTCTAATTAATTATTAAATTGTGGCTAAATTCTTTCAGAGATTAAAAAATTTCAGTTATTGAATATTTACTCTTAGAATATGTATTTTGTTCTTTTTCAAATACATGCTTTAAACATTGTTTTCAATTATCTACTGAAATAATCCTTGAAATTAGGAAGCATAGGTATTTAAAGTCTGTGTCTGATAATTCCAATATTTTGTAGCCCTGGGCTTGATTGTATTTTCTATAATTTTGTTAGGCTTTACTTATATTTTTTGTCTCCTCGTGTGCTTAGTTATAGTATGTGTCTGTTGGTGTGTGTATCAGACATGAAAATCAGTAGAAATCACTGTTACTTCTGGAGAGGATCTAGTGGTTTCCCCATCATGTACCCATAGGAACTTGCAAAATCCAATTAACTTCCTTCATATTCTAGGTATTGAGATGATTTGTAGCTGGAGTTCAGTCCTGTTGAGGACAGAGCCACATCTTATTCTTATTGTCAACCTCTTTGGGTACCTAACCCAAAATCTGGATGTTTTTCATCCACCCGTGTCATCCTGGGCTAAATTCTTCCAGAGAATTTATTTATATAAATAAATAAATATTTATTTTATATTTATATTTATTCCTCAAGCCTGTCAAAAATCAGTGCTCAGCTTTTCAGCCTCACGCTACTTATTCTGAAATCGGCGGATACTTTGGGAGAAAAGTGGGCATAAATTCTGGGCTAAACTTTCTCCATTTCCTTCCTTTAATGGATCTCCTAGGCTTTGCAACATTCACATACACACATACACATATGCTTCTCATATATCCAATTTATCAATCCAGCATTTTATCTGGTTTTCCTCCCTCTTCATCAACCCCAACTTAGCATTTTTAATTTAGAGCCTTATTTTTCCACTGATCTATCTTATTTATATTGAAATTGTTTACACATCATTGTCTTTCGTATCAGTTTATTTCCTTAACATGTGAAAATATCTCATATCATTTCACTTTTGTTTAAGACACGGAGAATGTTGCAGGAAGAAAGATCAGAAGGGTATATGAAAGGAGAGGGAGAGTGAAAGATACACTTGCTTTGGGATAGTCTACTTTATCATTGCTGCTTTGACATTAAAGAAAAGTCTCATGTCACATAGTTTCCACAACTGAAATATATTTAAAATGTTTTAAAGCATTTAAATATATATTATTTTTTTATTTTTAAAGAAGCTTTAGATTGCATAAATATTACAAAAAATATAGGAGATTCCCATACTCCCTACCCTCTCCCCCTCCAACCCTTTACCCCATTAACAACATCTTTCACTAGTGTGGCACATTTGTTACATTTAACAAACACATATTGAAGCATTGCTTGTAACCGTGGATTATAGTTTACATATAGTCTCCCTTCTCTCAGAACCTCTGGTGGCCACTGCCTTTATATCAATGAAAAAAGTTCTTCCATTGCTAGAATAAAAATAAGTCTATAATAGAATAATAATACATCTACTTTGATATGTTGTTCATTCCCCCGTCTTGAAGATTTGAGGATGGTGATGCCCACTCTGTTTCTAATTGAGAGTGGGGCTTAGATCCCATGGGGCAGATGGATGGAACTATCTTGCTTGCACTTGCAGACACTCTCTGTTCCTTGGGATGGTCGTTGTCCATCATCACCTCCTTGTTAGTTGCCCTGGGTGAGTCCAGTGAACAGTTGAGTAGGTTTTGCAACTCTGCTGAGATTTGGGGCTCAACCAGCACAGGAACAGACCAAAGATTTAAGTCTCTGGGACATATATTTAACAAGTAAATATACATTGTTTAACAGAATTTCAGGGGTCTCTAAATAATATATTAGATATTCCATGTTTAATTTTTCAACTCACATAACACCCATGAAAATGGGGCATACAAAACACAGGAATTATAAGGTTTTCTTCTTCAGGATTGTGTTACATAAGCACTGGAGTCTCAGTCTGACAGGTTTCCTGGAAGATTTAAAACTTTCCTAATTCATGCATATAGGAGAGTCCTCAATTAAAGGATTAATGGTAACTTCCATAGAATTTCTACAGATCCCACTGCATATCTACTTGCAGTCTATCATGTTTTATAGGAAATGGGAATAGTCAAAAATATGACTTAGGAGAACATGAGAACTGAAAGGTGAATCCCTGATCAGGCAGATTTCTAACTTTCTGTTCCCTTTTCTGTTGGGAGGAGCCAACTGGAGAAGTTGCAAATGACATTAGTCATTGAAACTGATGGAGCTGCTATAATAACATTCTTCACCCCAATGCAAACACTGATGGATCCTTCGAGGGATGCCTTACACTGCAAGTCTGGGATTTAGTTTATAGGTCTGACAAGGGTGACCTTTAAAATAATGTATTTGCTATAAAAAAGAAAGGAAAGTCTTTATAACCAAAATATATTGGCTACAAAATCACTTCCCAGCAAGTAGTCTGATTACAATCAAAATAACCCACCAAAATGAAAGTTTACCTGTGATCGATTTAATGTGGTTGTAAAATGCTAATTATGAGAGAAAACACATTCAAGGTTTGTGGTACATTCTATAAAACTTACAGAGAATCTAACATTCAATGATGTGTAGCACATATGGGTAAGCAGATGGCCGAAGTATTATTTTTAAAAACAGGACTTTGCTGACAAAATATAGAATTGGAATGGTGTGATTGGAAAGCTAAGAGGATGTTATTTATGAGGAAGTGCTCTCAAGCTCAGTAATTGGATTCTTGCTAAATAGCAGATAAAAATGACTTGATTTTTTTAAATGAACGTTTGCAGCTATAGAAATGAACGAGAAATTTTTCTGACAATATAGTAAAGTTCATCCCAACTAATCGCCTTCTACTTTGTCTTTTAAAGAAGTGTAAAAGAAAAGGTATACCTTAGCACCTCAGACTTCATGTACTATATCAACTTATCTCTTCTCTTTTTGATGATAGTCTGAAAAAATACAATTCTTCATATGAAACAAAAGATATTGGATATAAAATAGTTGTTAAAAATCTACATACATACAAATTGGAATGCATAATGTAGACTAAATTGACCACTTAAAATCATTTGCTGATTTAGGTGCTTCATTTTAAGTTACTTTAACATCTGTTTATATCCCCAATACCCATTACATTCAGCCAAGATTGTCTGAGAAACTGTTTGCCTACTTGAATTTGCCATGAGCTTGTTGAAAACAAAGATTATCTTTTGTACCTTTGTTATTCTTCTAACCAAGCATTAGCCTTGACCCATAGTAAATGACCAGTAAAATTTTACTAAATAAATAAATGGATCTCTATTATTCAGTTAATGAATTGAAAACCAATACTTTAAAAATAGTGGCAATGTTCTTTGTTTGAAAAGTTAACCTCTCCTTAAAAACGACCATTTTTAAGAAAGGATATTTTATTAAACTCATGATAAAAAAAATAGCTTAAATCTCAAATTCCCTACCTGTAGATAGAACTAGACCTAGATCAATATATATCTGTGAGATATATAGATTATATTCTTAAGCCCTCTAGAATTTCACTTGGTACATTTTCCAAATATTTATGACACAGTTTCATCATATTACTTAAATATTTTCTGTAGAAATTTAATTCAATTTCACACCCAGGTGTTATCTCCTGTTATTAACCTGTAAATATATATTTACTGAATTCTGTTTTGCCCAAGAGGATGTTCAAGGAATGCTGAATAATAGAAAATATATGATATATATTATAGTTTTCATATATATTATATAATTTATAGGTACTCACATAATATAATTTTAGGATGAACAGTGGCACGTATCAACATGCAAAATAGTATTGATTAACAATATTAGAGTAAACAAATGCATAAACATTAACAGTCAGAATTGTACTATCTCAGAGTCTTACGATTGCTATTAGCCAAGCACCAGTAGATATATTCACAAAGACCTGTTTTTTTTTCAACTAACAGTCTTCTTGGCAGTAGAGGCATTGATGTGACTGCATCAGGCTGCAGAAGGGCAGTGATTTCACCGGCTGGAGACTGTGGTCTACGGCCTGAGAAACAACTCTGAGTACAGCATGGGTGTTGACAGGAAGGACTCTGGAAAGAGAAAACCTGGGTTTGAGTCCTATTTTAGTCTCTGATTAGCTTGGGGCTTGAGCTATCAACTTAATCTATATAAAGTCCAGTTTCCTTATGTGCTGAAAGATGGCCAATACTACTTTCATCATAATGCTCCTTCTAGCATTATGTGAGAAAATATGTGCAATAGTCTTAAGCTAGGGTCTAGAACAGAGTGACCAATCCATAAAAGGTGTTTATTATTAAGTCACTGATTGCGATTGTATTTGAAAAAACAGCTCTTTCAAACCATTATTTGGAAAACTAAGCAGAATACTGTATCATGGATATAGTAGATAAATTAAAAATGTACACCTTGATTAAAGATGATTGTAAATGTATATTTGCATATGTGTGTTTGACAATGTATGTTCTATCTCAGCCCTATAAATCTGGACATGTGATCAGGATTAAAATTGCAGAGTTATATGAGCAGTCCCCAACTATAAAGACCCAAACTGGACAGAAGCAACTGTAAAATTAAGGCAGCTTCAGTTCTGTGTAGCAACAGACAACAACATGACTTCACAGAGCGCTCTAGAAGGCAAGCATTTACTGGAATAGCAGTTATAGAGATTGCAATCTTAAAGTCTAACACAAATAAATAAAGGAATATACAAAAGAAAATTAAAAGCAAGTGAACTCACTTTTCTCCTTTAGACATCTTACTTTTGGCTGCATCTTTAAGTGTCAACTATTGTCTTTATGGAGATGGTTCAAAAATCTGTGCTTTTGGTCATGAATTCTAGACCTGCAATTCAATTTACCTAAAATATAGTTGTGTTTTGCTGATACCTCCAAGTTATCAAGTTTCTCCCTGAACCCATCATTTTTCCACTTCTCCTGCCTTTGCCTAAGAGGCACATCACAGTTCTTCCAATCATACATGGAAGAAACTTCAGACTTCAGTAGGAAATATGTAGGAATGGAGGAGGATGACAAGTAAGGTAGGAATTAGATAATGTTGCATGTTGATGTCACCATGTATTTAATTTTGGATGTAATTATAAATATTATATAAAAGATAAACATTGGTCAGTTTTTTATTACCCGTTGCTCTGTCCTTAATAAGTATAGCTGTGAACATTTAAAACTGAGCTTGCTCAGGTTTAGAGAATTATCAAATCTTCAGTGTGAAAACTTAGACCCCCATTTTAGTTATTTTTGAAACAGATGGCATGTTAATTTAAATAGCTCACATAGTCCTATTTTTAAAAACAGTTTATTTATAAAATGTGAAAAAAAAAAAAGTAATAACCTTGGCCTGAGAGTATTGGTTTAATGAATATTTAAGAAGTGAGTCATAGTTATTAGATATAACTTGCCTATCTTTATCAGCTCTACAACCATGTATCATGAATGGCACAGGTACAGGCAATTAGCAAATTAGCCTAACTAAGGCAAAGGTGGACAAGTCAGTAAGTGAAAATCATCTTTCTGTTAGGACAGGGCAGCTCAGGCCTGAAAAGAAAGAACAACTATGCAATCCACAGACTATTTAAGATTTGAGCTGGGTATCCTGCTAACTAAAATTCTCAGTGGGTACAAGATCTGAATATAGACTTTGAAAGACATGGGTTTGAATTTCTCAGGCAAGTTACATAAGATTTCAAGCCTCATTTTTCTATCCCAAATAAAGGAATTTTTTTTTCCAGTAAATATGTATTATTCACTATGACCAGATGTTTTGCTGGTTATTGGATATTAAACATCTATTTAGTGTTGTGCCTTGCAGATACTAATCCTGCCTCTCCATATTCGGTAGCTATTTTTTGTTATTTACAAGTTACAGTATTTATATTTAAGAACTGACTTGTATTAGCGTTATGTATAGGGCTGCATTATATGGTCATGGCTGTGAGCCCTCCAATTCTCGAAGGGACAACACCCACAGGCAACAATATGAATGGTGCTCCCAAGTTTGGAAACACAATCTGGAATTTAACTCATATTTAAAGCACATCTTTTTATGATGCCATTTTGATGTTAAATAGCCAGTTAAGATAATATGTAATTGACTAGCAACTATTTTAACAGCACAATAGTACACATTGTAGGACTATTAACACATTGTAGTTTTAATAACACTTCCTAGACACTATCTTGCTTAGAATGCTCTTGAGGCTGATATTACACAGGACAACTTTCTTGAGGCTACCTAAGGAGGGAATTACTCTTAGAGATCATCTGGATTTTTAAACATCTACATGAACCTAAAAATTCCAGAGTATATAAAGATTTTGAATGCCCTTAGAAAGAAAATTCAATTCAAATATTTCTCTATACAGAATAGTTGCAGTGTTAAAGACCATCTATTAGGAAAAATTTGAATGCTACATTTCCTTTAACTTTGAAAAAATATCTGATGGGTGTCCTAAACAAAGTATCTTAATCAAAATGTATAAAAATAGGGCATAAAAATATATTTTAAAACATCTAAACTTACTGAAATTTAAAGGAATGTCACATCAACAGATTTTATTTTGATTTTGATTCTTTAACAACAATTCACATGGAGATACTGAACCAAGCCTTACCTAATCTCCTTTTCCCCTTTTCCTTGAAATTATGTAGTAATTTACAGAATATTAGGAAAGACTGTGCTTTAATTTTTGAGAACATTCCTCTGGATTCATGTTGGGTTTTCATATATTTTTCTACTGTCTGTCAAGTACCCATAGACAGCTAGCCTGAAATAAAGATGCTTTTTCCTTTTCCTTTTATAACATACTTTCTTCTGATTTTAGGTTTTTGTTTTTTTGTGTTTTTTTTTGTTTTTGTTTTTGCTTTGTTCTGTTCCTCTACACAAAATCCTAAATCTAAAATCACAAGCCAAATGTTCTATATGTAAATGTCCATGCATCCAGTACAATAGCATATTCCAATTTTTACAAAATGAAGTTTGGTCTACACTTTCTATATGTGTGGATATCTGTGCATATTAAGTTAATTTTATTAATTAAAATTGGGTATATACTCAGAAGGTATCCTCTGCCATAATTTACACAGCAAATTCTATATGAAGTGAAGAATGCCTTCATATAAAGTTTGGTCACCAATTGCAGCACCTTTTAAAATATTTTAAAAACTTGCCATTTTCCAGGTCTTATTGTTATTACTCCCTGTAAGCTGTGTGCTTTCTAGTCATTGCAAAATTGATGTCAATGTCTACCTGAGACCACCCTAGATATGTTCATGAGCACTTGCACTTATATTGGTCCTAATAAAACCTCTTGTTTTATATGCTCTTAAAACTACCAGTTATTGGACTGTATACAAAAAAAAAAAAAAAAAAAAAAATCCAAGGGAATTGTAATCTGGTAGCCTTTTCTCTAAAAATCACATATAAACTTTTTTTTCCTTTGTAATACTCTTGCAAACATTTATGTTGTGTATGCATAAATTGTGGCAGAATTAGTTACAAGCAAACAATCAAATTCATTTACTGTGGGAGATTAGGGCTACTGGTTTTCATTACCGTAGCACATCACTTGAGGAAAGATGCTACATTGCCTTTAGTGACCTACAAAGTCAGACATTGTGCTGGGCTGCTTAAAATATTTTATTATTTCATCTTAACTGCAACTCTCTGAAGTATATGAACCCAGAGAGCATCCAAATTCACCCTGCTCCTTTTTTATAAATTCTCAAATTGTATTTTACTTGCCCACAGAATTTTGTTGCTTTTTCCCAATATATCTGTCTTAGCTTCTCACGATCACTTTTGCTATAAATTTCTACTCATTCTAAATTCTTGGCCTCATTCTAATTTCATCTCTACTTCCTCTTTTCCTGCTTCCTCATGAGACCTATACTTTAACATTGTACTTTTTTCTGAGTTTTTTTCCCCAAACGCCATGCACACATACAGCAGTGTTTATATTTTACTTAAGACTTGGCCTTCATTATATCACACTAGCACAATTCAGCAAAAAAGAGATTTGAGTGAGCGACATAATTGAGTGGGATGTCAGATGAGACTCTTCAGACATCCATTTTCATATGAGAGCCTTAACTATGACCAGCACAGGGAACTTCTCATCAGGAGGTTATAAGGGACAGTGCATGTTTTGTTCAATTCTGCTTTCTCAGTGCTTAAAATCTATTGCCTAGCTCATGGTATGCACTCAAAAAATCAGAAAAATGAATAGATTTTCTGCCAAAATTCTCCTTACCTCCTACCATGTTGTCCTTCTATAACTCAAAATTTGCCTTAAATCCCTCTCTTACTTCCCTACTGTATTAGTCAACCAAAGGGATGCTGATGCAAAAGACCCGAAATCAGTTGGTTTTATAAAGGGCATTTATTTGGGGTAAAATCTTACAGTCACAAGGCCCTAAGGAGTCCAACTCAAGGTACCATAAGAGATACTTTCTCATCCAGAGTCTGTTGCCTCGTGTTGACACAAGATGGCGGGCGATGTCTGTGAGGGTTCAGTCTTCCTCCTCCTCCTCCTAAGGCTCTGTGGTCCCAGCTTCTTCCAATCTCAGCGGCAGGCTAGGACAAGTCTTGTCTCTGTCCCAGGCTCCTTTCTCTCTGGGCTTAGCTGCTCTGCTCTCTCCACAAGGCCAGCCGTAAACTGTCAGGAGATCAGCTTGTATCTCTTCCCTGGGCTTCTGCCATGTCTAAGGGAGCCTTCTCTATTTCTCTATGTTCTTCTTCTGATTGTTTACTTCCTGGGCTCCAGCAATAAAACTCCAACTTTCTCCACTTCCATGTCGTTTTCTCTGTGAGTTTCCATCCACCAAGGGGGCGGGGACTCAACATCCTACTGAAGTGGCCCAATCAAAGCCTTAATCATTACTTAACCAAGTAAAAGTGAAACCTCTGAATCCAATCCAATCTAATGTGCTCAGAGGAACAAACCAGTTCACAAACATAATCCAATATTTATTTTTGGAATTCATATACAATATAAAACTGCTATACCAACCATCTCTTTTCATTAGGAACTCGAATTCTTTCCTACTTTCTTTCACATTATAACTTAGCACTTGCTTTATGTCTTGTATCTCATTCCAGTTGTTAATTGAGAGCTAACCTTCCCCAACCAAAATGACCCACTGGAAGACTTTTATTAAACAAATATAATGCTCCCATTTTCTTTCTCCTTATGATGCTAGTTGTGTGTACGTATGTGCATCCAGGTATATAACCTCCACATGACTCATCTACAGAATAAATTAGATCAAGCTAATCTTTCAATAACATTATTCATATGGGAAGATTTTCTTATGCCTTTCTCAATACCCTGTGATGTTTGGTTTGTGTATTTTAGAATATTTTAGAATGAGACAGTATACCGTAGACATTCAAATGCATCTTATGACACTGATTAGATTAGATAGGATGAAATAATCTAAATCCAAAGTGCAATTTTCCTCTGGAAAAATATTTGTTCTTCAGTTTCTTTATCGGTCTGTGTTGGTTTTAGTTTCCTAGGCTGCTTAAGCAAATATCATAAATTGGTTCAGCTTGAACAATGAGAATTTAGTTTTGAGGCCATGAAAATGTCCAAATCAAGCCATCATCAATGTGATGCTTTCTTCCCATAGACTGGCCGCCAGTGATACTTGGCTCCTCTGTCACATGGCAGGCACATGGAGGCATCTGCTGGCTTTTCCCTTCTTTTCTGGGTTTCATTGATTTCAGCTTGTTGCTTCTGTGGCTTCCTCTTTTCTTTGTCTGAATTTCATTCTCTTATAAAGGCCTCCAGTGATGGGATTAAGATCCATCCTAGATGAGGTGTCACACCTTAACTGAAGTAGCCTCCTTAAAAGACCCTACTTACAATGGGTTCATACACACAGGAATGGATCAACTTTAAGAACATGTTTTTTCTGGGGTACATATAGCTTCAAACCATTACAGTGTTGTATAATATTTATTATATATTGCATATAATCTAAAATTTTTGAGTAAAAGTACATATCTGTAAATATCAACCACTAGCTACAACTATTGCTATATTTTTATATTATAAAATAGTGAGATCTCATTGTGGCGCAGACCCTTATGGGTTGTAAAATAGTTACCACTCAGATATTAATTTTCCTCATCTGTGAAAAGGTTATCACTGTAGATCTTGCCTAACTCATTGTCCTGAGTTTCAGATACAGTAATTATTCAAAGTATTTTCAAAAGTGATAATTAAGGCATTGCTGTTTTGAAAAAAGAAAATTGTTGTTCACATTTAAACATAGCAGAACCAATTGGATAATGCCATTAACAAAGATATTAGATATCCATTTGATGCACTTTTAATGAAAAAATATACAATCTTTTATTTGAAAAGCTCAGGTCATTCCCTATCGCCTTAAGCCACAATCTTCTTGTGAGGAAGCTCTCATTCCACTTCTCAAATATCCTTCTCAGAATCATAATCATAGTTTTATGAAATTCATTCCATTACCAACATTCCAATTTAGCTGATTATGCTTTCTTAATGGGATACCATTTAAATGTAAATGCTGATATACATCTACTAATAGTATTACTAATGGTGATCTCATATCAGCAAAATATACACCAATTACACAGAAAACATTTTTAAACACAAGAGTGGCTTTCTGACTAATTCAATTTTATGGTTCCTGTAAAGTTAAATGGGGAAAGAAAACAAACACATAAATGTCAGAAAAGTAAATTACATTTATGCCATTTTATTCCCACTAAAATAAGATTTATTTTACCAGAAGCATAGGTAGGCTCATCACTTTTTAAAAATGAATTTAAAAATGTGTTAGTTCTACTTTACACTTCACTTCACTAGTAAACTTTTTCTTTGCTTTGATCTACAGTTTTCTCAACAGTGACTACAGTTTTTGAAGCAATTTTCTATTAAAATTTCTTCTTTTCTGAAAGCAATGATTTTTAAATATTTGTATTAATGTGCTTCTTTTGAATAGACATTTAGCCCCTTTCTCCCAGGGATACTGCACTGTCCATAAAATCATGCGCAATCATAGCCAAATCATTTTGGTGAAATATTCTGGCTTCATACAAGGAATGGCTTATTTTGTCAGTTAAGTTTTTTAAATCTAAACTATTTATTTATTTATTTTATTCAAAGTAACATGTTGAAGACCTTCTTGGATATTTTAACTTCAAACTCCCTAATATTTGGGATTCAGGAAAATAAATAGAATTATGAACAAGTAAATATTGTTTTTATTTCTTATTTTTTTAATCTTTATAAATATTGTTTTAATAGAGCATACATTTTATATTTTGAAACACCAGAATTTATTCCATAAATAATTTATCACAGACACAGTCCCCCTCCCCAGCCCCTATCAGTAAATAAGAGATTAAACCACAGTTGTACAACAAGCTGAGTCCTCCTACTACCTAGCCATTACCTTTTAGCAAGATCTTTTATGTGTATTGAAAGAGAGGGTAAAATATATATGCATAGAATGAAAGAGGATAGTCAAAATGTATGTATTTTTGAGAAATTCTGGAACAATTGCAATATCTCCTGGAAGTTAAACTTCCTTCTCTTTTAATTCATGTTCCCACTACTCATGCCTAACTACTCAGGTAAACAGGCCTGGTAGCAGTGGGAAAAGCCCTCCTCCAAGGCCAACTTTGATTATTCACTTTACAATGGTACTTGAGAGAAGCTTGCCAGATTTGACTCAGAAAGTCCCAGTGAAGGGTCTCCTGGCTGTTATCACTTTCCACTGTGCTGGCCACTTGCAAATATGATTCTGTTCAGAAAAGCCAGTTGAGGCTCTGCTGCTGTTCTCTATGAGAGAGTTCCAGACGGTTCAAGATGCTATCACAAGGGTCCCTGTGCTGCTAAAGCCAAGGAAGAAGATTAACTTGGTTTTAAAATTTTAACATTATAACAAGATAATAATAAAAAGTGTGGGAAGAAAGAGGAGAATAGAGTACTAATGAATTACTAGAAAAAGTTTTCCATATCAGAGCAGGAACGGTTTCGAGATGGAAGTCATTAGAAAAGTCCTTCTATTCAGATTCCCTGTTCTGAAATTCCCTGTTTACAGTTCTATCCATGTGCCTGGCACATTACTTAAAAATTTTCCCATTTTTTATTTTCCCTCCCATCAGGCTAATCTCTCCAGAGCCCTGCACAGTGCTTGTCATAGAGTTAACATCCAATAAATGTAGGTAGAATAAATGAATGAATGAATGAATTACTAATGTTGACTTTTTGTACTGCTATATCTTGCTTCTGATCTCCATATTTTACATTGAAAATTCATTTCATTTATTTGAAGACATAGGCTGTCCTTATGACACTGTCAATTTCTCTACTGTCTGTTTCTTCTCATATAGTCATGCATTTGTCAGTCCAGAGAGGTTTATGACTGTTATGACTAGATGAAGAGGTGCACTGCTATCTAATGGGTAGAAATGAAGGGTGCTGCTAAGTGTCTTATCAAGCATATGACACCCTCCATAACAAAGAATTATCTGGTCTTAATTCCAATAATATCAAGGTAGAGAAAATCTGCCTTTTTAGAAATTTGTTCTTCTCTACTAAAGATTTTGGGTGGACTTGGGTGTTTTACTGAGTTGAAGCTCTACTGGCCCATTCTTTCATCTCTTCATTAATGAATTACTTCTAAGGGCCTTTAATGTCACCAAACCAGGGTTAGATAAAGTAAGGACCATTATCATAGATAAGGCACTGTTTACTTCTAAATAAGTGAAGCAGGAGCATATATTATCTGAGCAGGTACTTGGGAAAACATGCTGAGGAAGTGAGACATGGCAGCTGCCCTGTTGGTGCTTAAAATCTGACAATTTCATAGATGCTCGGTCATGAACAAAATATGAACTCTGCCTGACACTAACATAAACCTCAACTTCTATCCTGATTTTAGAACTATTTTCATCATTTCATTTTTCTTCTCTTTTCCTTTCTAAAGATGTATTTATTAGGAATCTCTGATTAGTGATATACAATATTAATTGCCCTGAAGATACAAAAAGGAAGTAGACTCTATCTTGCCTTTAAAGAGTATAAAGCCAAGTGGCAATATGAGCATACAAAGAAAGAAATATTTCTAGTAAAGAAGAATTCAGGGAGGAAGATGTTTTTGAGATGATCCTTTGCAGTGAAAAAAAGTTCCTACAGGAAAATAGAGATTTAAGTTCCTACTGGAAATATGGTTCAAATTGAGTAAAGACTTCAGAGTGCCTGGTTCATTTAACAAAGCTGAAATGTTATGTTCTCATATGGTTAGGTTAGGATCTCGTGGTGGGAGAAGAAACTAAATGCTACTCCAGGAAAAATCTGAAACGGTGGGCTGAGAAATTTAGAGACTGTTTTTTATACTATCAGGATATAACATAAATAAATGTAAATCTGTAAATATTTATTTATGTCTAGTATGGAGCTGTAAATGATTTATAGAAAGAATACTGCAAAATGGAAACTCTAAAACAGTGGTCAGGTCCTGTTTCATTTCCTAACGGATTTGGGTTTCTGTTGAACTATACAAATGAAGTGTTGCCATACTGTGTTTATTATTGCAAATCTCTTTGTCTTGGTTAAATGACTTTGGCTTTCAACAACTTCAGATGACAGACTGTAATTTTGCTTTTTAAAGACAAGTTCCATTGTCTTTTCTTACGGAAAATAGGCTAGATTTTTCATTCCTGCTTCAAATTAGTTCTGAATGTGCTTCATAAGTTAGTGGACAATTCATAATTGGTATCTTATTTACTTAGCATATTTCAGCCTAAAGATTATTTCAAAAGGTTGATCACTGTATTAACAGAGTTCCTGAAAAATATTAGCCTTCTTTGGAGACTTTATTCCTAGGTCTCAGTGAACTTTTTTTTCTTTTGAGAAGAAAAAGAAAACAACTGTTTTCAATGTAACATGTTTAAGATACTCTTGGATATTTTAACTTCAAACTCTCTAGCAAATATTTTAGGTAATTTATGATAAGTGGATTTGGGAAAGTTAAAGGCTTTAATGAAAACCTTAATAAACTGAATTACTTAATTGAAGGCACCAATTTGTTGCCTTTTTTCCCCCAATGTACTTTACAACTATACACAGACAATACAATTAGAGTATTCCAATGGATTGTCTCTACATTCCATTCCTTCAAGTTTTAAGTTTCCATGATTTGACATTTTCAAAATGGTAGCTTCTGAAAAAAAACCCTTAGCATAAAAGAATACAGGAACTAACCTGTTGGTTGCTTTGTTTCCTTATAACTTTTAGCTTACTTGTAGTCATTGAATTAGGTTTCAGAACCATTTTTTCCCCTACAAAATCTAAGGACGTACATTATTTCTAAAAATAACTTTCTCTGAAATTTCAGTAACCATTTTATATTTTTTAAAAATCTTAAATTAAAGATGCATTTATTCATGGTCACTCTTCAAAACAACTAAAGATAGTTAAATGTAGTGGTTAAAACAATGGGTTTTGTAGTCTGATGACTTGGGGTTATACTTTGGCTATTTCTATCAGCCAGTTGGGTGATCTTTGGCACCTTACTTAATTTCTTCAAGCATTAGTTTACTAATTCATAAAATGGAAGTAATAACAGTGCCTCCATCCATTGCATTGCTTCAACAATTTAATATGATAATTCATAGCACTAAATATAGTTGCTGGCATAGAGCCTATGTGCTACCAATTATAACCATCATGCTTTAAAAAATTAAAAGCTTATATAAGCATCATTGGCATTTTAAACAAGAGATTATTTTGCTTTCCTCTAGTTGATTGGTGCTGCACCTATTTTTTCTACAAAATAAAGATATATGTATGCATGTATTTGTGATAAGTAGCTTATGCTATTTTCAATTTTAGTATTCAATCCAGGATATGTAGAATTCACTTCCTCATATAGCACTTACTTATAAATACTTGTTTCTTCTATTTTTCACCATCTTTCTTTCTTAGGGTATTATTCCAGTTTTAAGACATCCCATAAATTGTTTGACATTCCTCCTCTCTTCTTAAATCTGAGAGGAATTGTGGTTACTACACCAAAAGATAACAGAGAAACTGAAATCTGAGCAACTTTCAAAACTCAACACTCCCGGTGAGTGCTACAGTTCCATCTCCATCAAGTTGCCAGATATGTGAGTAAAGCAAGATACACCCATTCACTGACTGCTACAAAATAACCACTGTCGCCATGTGAAGTAGAAGAATCAGAAAGCTGAGTCACAGCAAATTCATGAACCACACTATCTTGAGATTTAGTAAATGGCTATTGCTTTAAGGCACTAAGTGTTGTGTAATTTGTAACACAGGAATAGATTACTGGAATGGATACATTCTTAGAGATTGACCTTTCTAATTCTATCATTTTGACACTAAAATCTTTTGCACTCCACAAATTGATACTGAATGTAACAGACCTAGTAACGAGGTAATTACATATAAAATCAGAGACGTCCTTTCATTTTAGGGAACAAGTAACAAGTAATGAACCCATTATAAGTGCAATTACTTACAGGCTAATTTCTGCCCTTACGGCTAATTTCAGACAGAAGAATTTCAATGAAAAATTGAAGGGCTCCTAGAAACTCCTTAGAAGTGTATTTCTTTACTACTCAGTGCAGGTGTCTGGTGACCTTTGGCCATTAAGCCTCACAAGACATTACTTAGAGTGCACGTCATACTCCTGGCACTCTGTCTAAGCTAAAATTGTGCCATTAAAATATTTTTACCTAAAGTTTTTTATACTTTCATATATTATTTTCTATCTTTAAGAGTTTTATGCAATTAATATGCCCTTTAGCTTCTAGAATATGTCCAATTCTGACAACTCCATTATATTGCATAATGAAAAGAATACTCTTCTGTTCATAGGTATTCCAGGGAAAGAATGTTTTGTTAAAGGCATTCTTTTCCATGTACACTTATTGTATATTCACTACAGATAAAGAGAAGATTAGCATAACTTGAAAGAAAATACAATAATTCTAATTAATATAACCCAGAGACAAGAAAAAATAAATATATAAATTCTACACATTAAAAAAAATACATATAATTTATATATCTGTGTAATATATTACAAAAATGCTACACTTCTACATATGGTCTGTAAACTTCTTTATTTATATAACAATATATCACAAGCACCAATGAATGTCAAATTAAGATGTTTGGCAACATTTGTAATCTTTACACATCATTTCATTCCTTAACTTGTTTGCCCTGTTAATTATTGTTACACATTAATGTCATTTTCAATTTTTCACTAATATAGTCAATACATGAAAGATTATCATTGTATATCTTTGTGCACTTGTCCAGTTATTTTTTTAAGATATGCTTCTATAAATGGCATTCTTAGATCAGAATTAGTTGAGTAGGAGATGCCCCGAGACTCAAGAATACTCAAGGTAATTTTTTAATGCCAATGTGTTAAGTTAAAAGATATCATGTTTGAATTTGAGAAATGAAGACACTTTCTATAAAAGAAATACCTTCCTCATTGAATATAATTTTGTCTAAAGTAAAGTTGTTGAATATACATTCTCATTCATCATTCTAGTTTAGCTATGAAACAAAGAAATATTATTTTGAAATGAAGAAATATCAACAGTACAGTCAGCAGTACTGAGAAGTCTCACTCAAAATTACATCTCTGATTGTAATTATCATTATTTGCCTTAGCATAGTGATGGGAAAGATTGCTTCCTGGGACAAGATTAGATATTATATTAAAATTGTGCCTTAATATTGTAGGTGGAATATCATAACTATACTAGATTCTTTCATCCAAAAAGTTATCTTTCTTGCTGTGCATAATACCAAGACCCTAAGGTTTATGAGTCCTGAATGAATGGATCTTAAAAATCATGATATGATGTAATTCTAAAATATAGTATTAACAATATTGTGTAGAAAAATGAGGAAATACTTTTAAATGAGACATAATTACAATAAAATATACTCTTCTCACCATAATTAGGACTATATAATTTAAATAAGTATTTGGAGGAAGTCTAAAAGGTTTTAATCATTAAAATATTGTATAAGGATGTGGCACTCTATTAAACCATTCATTCTTTTATTCTATCAACAATATTTGTTGAACTCCCACACTATTCCAAGTACTTTTGGCACTTGGAATTATGAGCACTTTCCTCTTTCTTTTAATTTTCTTTAACTTAGTAAGGTTACATATTAAATACACACTATTTAACATATTTACAAATGATACTAAACAAAAAACTCATTGATAAAATAAGAAAAACTGGGAAGAAAAATGACTGAGACTCAGCTGTATGATGGGGAGAAGAAGTGAATGATTGGCATAAAACTGCGGAGACAATAAGAAGAAACACAAAGATGTTCATGGAATTGAAAAAGGAAAATAAAAAATGAATGAAATACTAAAAAATAACAAAAACTGTTGAAAGAAATTAAAGACCTGAACAAATGGGAAGATATCCCATGTTCATGGATTGAAAGACAATATTGTTAAGATGTCAATAGTACCAAGAGTGATCTACGGGTTCAATGAAATTTCTATAAAAAATCAAAAGGTCTTTTTTGCAGAAAAGGAAAAGCTGATTCTCAAATTCATATGGAATTGAAACCAGCCCTTAAAAGATGAAACAATATTACAAAAGAAAAACAAAGGAGGAAAAACTCATCCTGGTTTCAAAACATTACAAAACTAGTGTAATCAAAATTGCAGCATAAAGATAGATATATGGACCAATAGAAGACAGCTGAGAGTCCAGAAATAAGCCTGTACACATGTGACCAATTTACTTTTGACAAAGGTGCCAAGATCATTCAAATGGGAAAAAATAGTTTCTTCAATAAATGGTGCTGGAAAAACTGGATATCTGTATGTGCAAGATTGAAGGCACAATCCCTACTTCAGACTACCTACAAAGGTTCCCTGAAAATGGATCAAAGTACCTAAATGAAAGAGCTAATACTATAAAACTTTGAGAAGAAAATATAGGGACAAAATTTCATAACCCTGGATTTGGCAATAAAGTCATACATTTGACATAAAAAACATGAACAACTTAAGAAAAAATGAATAAATTTAGCTTTATCAAAAAAAGAAAACTTTTGTGCACTAAAGGACATTATTAAGAAAGTGAAAAGACAAAATACCTAATGGGGAAAGTATTTGCAAAGCACATACCTGATAAGCATCTGGTATCCAGAATGCATAAAAAAACTGTTACTGATAAAGAAAGTGTTGCAGCTCTACTCCTCCCCTTTTCCCTGGAATCCACAACTTTAGGAAGATAAGCACTCCTCCTTCTCTTTTCCCTGGAATCCACAATTTTAAGAAGATAATAACGCCTCTCCTCCCTAAGGCCTTCTGCTTTAAGAAGATAAGCTAAACTCACACCTCTGCTTTTGTAAACCCCACCTGCCTGCTTGCTTAGGAATCTGCCTGTGTAAAGCCCCTATAAAAATCAGGAAAGTCAAAACTAAGGGCTCAGAATTTGGGGACTGGTTACCCCTCTGAGCCCATGCACAATAAAACTTTGTTCCTCTGTCTTTCCAAGTGCTGCTTGGGTTTCTCATCATCAGAATTTTGTCTGCTGCAAAATTTGGCTCCCTGACCAGGAAACCCAACTGAACAGGCCCATTGTGCCTCCAGCTTGAGGCTGATGGGCATGGCCGACGGCGATCTCCAAGCGAACGAGGTAAGTGCCACCTGTTCTTTTAATGGGACCTCCTTCTGAGGCGGTCCCCACGGGCCATGTCCCCACACCCCAGCCTGACTCAGTGGGGAGGCAGCCTGAACAGAACCAGAAGACTGGAAAGGTAAGGCCCCAGGTGCCAAGTCCTCAGTCAGCCCTGTCTCTGGATGGAAGAGGAGACTGATCACCTCCTGAAGTTTCAAATATCAAGATCCCAGATTAGGGCAGACGCTGTGGGAGGGACTGCATAATCTCTGAGTGATTGTGTGTGTGAGTGAGGATCACAGAGGCTTGCCTCTGTTATTCCAGTCTGTGACTCCAAGGCCTGTGCTAAGGAGTCCAAGTGGGCCCTAACCTGTTTTCCATGGCTACGTCATACAGCATAATGGCCAACCCGAACTCTGCTTGGGTGCCTTAGCTAAGAAGAGCCGAAGTTCTCGTGAGAGACATGGACAGGCAGGCATCTGAGTGGCCTCAGAAGAGGCCATCCCTTCCTTTATCTGTCTTGTACCACCGATTCAGGGTGTGGGCTTATCACTGTTAATACCTGTGGGAGGGAATGTGTAACTTCTTTTTTTTTTTTTTTTTTTAAGATTTTATTTATTTATTCATTTATCCCCCCCTTGCTGCTTGCGCTCGCCGGGTCAGCCAACCACGCCGTGCGGGTGGGCCTGCCCTCACCAGGAGGCCCCGGGAACCGAACCCGGGGCCTCCCACACAGCAAAAGGGAGCCCCACTGATTGAGCCACAGCCGCTTCCCAATGTGTAACTTCTGAATGAAGTGATTGTGTGTGAATGAGGATGACAGAGGCTTGCCTCTGTTATGCCAGTCTGCGACTCCACAGCATGGGCTATGGAGTCTGAGTGTGCCCTAACTTGTTTTCTGTGGCTACGTCATACAGCATAATGGCCAACCTGAACTCTGCTCAGGTGCCTTATCTAAGATGAGCTGAGTTCTCACGAGAGACGCGGACAGGCAGGCATATGAGTGGCCTCGGAAGAAGCAACCCCTTCCTTTGCCTGCCTTGCACCACCGACACAGGGTTTGGGCTCATCACAGTCAAAACCCACTGTCTTAGACTGCATGCTTAAGAATTTTAAGAAGGGCTTTTCCAGAGATTATGGTACCCAGATGAACCCCGGACTCTTCAAACTTCATGTGAATTAGCGTGGCCCACTTTTAACATTGACTGGCCATTGGAAAGGACCCTAGATGTAGCTAAGGTCCACACAGTGTGGCTGGTTGTCACAGGAACTCTCGGCCATCCTGATCAGTTTCCCTACATTGAATTTTGGTTAGAAATAGCCTGGACTCTGCCCCCTTTGGTTTGATTTTGCACTGAAAAAAAGGGGACAGAGCAGGGTCTTGGTTGCACAAGGAATGGGGTCCCAGAAGCTAGTCATTCATCAGAGATCCTCAGAAGAAGACCCACCACCTCCTCCATATGTTCTGGCCACTCTAGCCACCCCTCCTCGTCCAGGAACACAGGTGGATCTCCCAGAAACACCCCCACCTTTGGTACCTCTGGGACCATCGGCTTCCTCTGGAGAAAGCCCCGGAATCCCTATAGCAAGAAGGCTCTGTTCGGTGCAACCCATGTTACAGATGCCCTTCTGTGAGATGCAGGGTCCAGTCCAAATCAGTGAGGATGGGACTGTCTGACCTGGGAGGCTTGTTTTGTATTACCAGCCCTTTACAACTATAGACCTCTTAAACTGGAAGCGGCACAAGCCTCCCTACTTGGAAAAGCCCCAGGCCCTTATTGATCTCATGGAATCCATTTTCCAAACCCATCATCCCACTTGGGATGACTTCCACCAGTTCCTCCTGACTTTGTTTAATATGGAAGAGAAATGATGGATTCTGATGAAAGCCTGAAAGTGGCTGCAGGAACAGGCCTCTGCTGGCATCTTAAACACAGAAGATTGGGCATGAGAGGCTGCGCCAGAGGCCCAACCGAACTGGGACTTCAACACTGATCAGGGACGGGCTGCACTCCAGCAATATTGGAAAGCACTCCTCCAAGGGGTCTGAGAAGGGGCAAAACGACCCACAAACATAACAAAGATGACATTAGTTACTCAAAAGCCTGAAGAATCTGGGAGATTTCTATGAATGACTTTGAGAGGCCTTCAGAATCTACACCCCTTTTTGACCTAGAAGCTCTGGAGAACCAGAGAATGGTGAATGCTGCCTTTGTTGTGCAGGCAGCATTGGAATTAAGAAAAAGCTTCAGAAATTAGAAGGGTTTGTGGGAATAAACATCACTCAACTCCTTGAGGTCACAAATAAAGTGTTCATCAATCTGGACAAATCACTGAATGAGAGGCCAAAAAGCGAATAAAACATCAAGTCTCCCTGCTGGGGCCATGGGAAATCCTGACCCCACCAGATAAGGAGGGCCACCTCAAAAAGAGGGGACAAGCACCAAGAGAGTGCCCCTGGTCATAGACCAATGTGCCTACTGAAAGAAAGTGGACACTGAAAAAATGAGTTCCCCCAAAAGACTCAGGCACATGAAGGGAACATCCCCAAAGGGAAATACTGACCTGAACCTCAGAACCATCTGGTCAGGCTAGCGGGGCTCGATTCCAAATAAGAGTGACCGGGCTCACTGGAACACAGCCCCCATGAGCCCACGGCCAAAATATAGGTTGGGGGCTAACCAATGACTTTCGTGGCAAACATTGGCACTGAATATTCTGTGGTCACAACTCCTGTCATCCCCTTTAGCAGAAAAACTGCTAACATCATAGGAGCGACAAGAAAACAGTCAAGCCAACAGCCTTTTTGACAGTAGAGAACTTGTCAGCTTGGTGGCCACGAAGTGACTCATGAATTTCTGTACCTGCCTGAATGCCCAGTTCCCCTACTTGGTAGGGAACTCAACTAAACTGGGAGCCCAGATTACCTTCAAACCTGAGGGGCCAGCAAGTTTAAGCCTCGGGACCGGCCTCATTCTCCTCGTCACTGTACTCCAAAGGAATGGAAAGTTCATACAGAAGAAAATTCAAGTCAGAATCGGGAAAAACTGCTGGAACTTTTCCCCCAGGTTTGGGAAGAAAGATACCCACCAGTAATGGCACGGACCCATGCACCCATCATCATCTACCTGAATTCTGGAGCTGTCCCGGTCCGGCAGAGGCAGTATCCGATTCCCCGTGAAGCACAATTGGGCATGGTTGAGTACATAAATCACCTGAGAAAAGAGGGAATCTTGATCAAGTGTCAATCACCCTAGAACACCCCATTACTACCAGTCAAAAAGCCAGATGACAGAGGATATCAACCAGTCCAGGATCTATGAGCCATCAACAATGCCACTCTCACCTTACATCAGGTTGTTCCCAAACCATACACTTTGCTGAGACAGCTGCCACCTGAAGTCACCTGGTTCACTTACTTGGGACCTGAAAGACACCTTCTTCTGCCTGTGGCTGCCCCTCCCCCCCCCACCCCGAGCCAGCCTCTGTTTGCCTTTGTGTGGAAAGATCCCAGAACCCAGCAGAAAACACAGCTAACCTGGACTCAGCTCCCACAGAGCTTCAAAAACTCCCCTACCCTTTTCAGGGAAGCATTGGCAGCAAATCTGGCCACCTACCCCTGGGAAGACTGCAGGTGTGCCCTCTTCAATACGTAGATGACCTCCTACTTGCCAGTGAGACAGAAGAGGACTGCTGAAAATGGACCCAGCCTCTCCTACAACTTTTAACACAGACTGGGTACAAAGTGTCTTGGAAAAAAGCCCAGATCTGTAAACAGCAGATCAAGTACCTGGGGTTCAGTATCACACAAGGGCATCGGACACTCAGACTAGAACAAATGATAATAATCTGTACCATCCCTACCCTTACCACACACACAAAAAAAATTTTGTGAGTTCCTCGGATTCCTGAGTTTGCTGCCATGGCCAAACCCCCTTATGAATTTCTGATGGATCCAGAAAAGGAGTCCTTTATCTGGGGAGAAGCTGAATGGAGGGCCTTCCAAGACATCAAAAGACAACCGGGTTCCCGGATGTAACTCGAAGCTTTCCCCACTCACAACAAAAAGGCAAGAGAAGTGAGTAAGGCTTTACTCAGAAAAATCATTCTCTGACATGGGCTACCTCTGTCTATTGGAAGTGACAATGGCCTACCCTTCATGGCTGCTGTAGTCCAAGAATGGGCAAAAATGTTAGGGATCAAGTAGAAACTCCATACCACTTATAGGCCTCAGAATTCAGGGAAAGTTGAACACATGAATCAAACTCTCAAAGCCACCCTAGCCAAATTTTGCCAAGAAACTGGACTTCCCTGGATAAACTTACTTCCCTTAACCCTTCTCTGAGTTAGGTGCACCCCAGGACCCATGGGCTATTCACCCTTTGAAATTCTATTTGGACAGCCACACCCAATTATCCAGGCCTTCAAGGAAATCTCAAACTCCTGGGGGAGCCTAGCCAAGATTCCATCCTCCAGCAGCTGGGGAAAACTCTAGCCCAAACACATAAAACCATCTTGTCCCAAAACCTGATCCCACTGGGACACCCTGTGCACCCCCACTGGCCTGGGGACCTAGTCTGTGTCAAAGACTGGGAAAAAAAAAAAAACCTTCAGCCTTCCTGGATAGGTCTACATACTGTGATCCTTGTAACTTTTATTGCTCTTAAAGTTGCAGGCATTGTCCCTTGGATCCATCATTTCAGGGTCAAAAAGGCACACCCTGATAAAGAACAGGACAGTTGGACAGCCCAACATGTGTCCGGCCACCCCTTGAGAGTGTGAGTCAGCTGGGATCCCCAAACACTGACCTTGTCAAACGTCTGTTGAATGGGCCCCTGATCCTGGTGGATCCTGTGCTTATATGGCCTACTAGCCCTGTTATTTGGAGTTGGACTAGCTACTGTAGCTCCTGCAGACTGGAAGATAGTGAATAGAGCTTTAATTGCAATAGCTTATTGGTGTATAATAAGATGTTTCTGTGCCTTAGGTTGCTTTTCCTATTCTGCCTCAGGGCTGACACCAATTCTCAGCCCTGCTCCAGTTGTTACACATCTACTCCCCTCTCAGCAGCAAATAGGTCAAAACAGCTTGCAGGGAAGTACCAACCCCACCCCCCCTCTTCCTTTATCTATCAAACCTATATGCTGGTAGAATATTATAGGTTACTTGAAGCCTCAGTTGTCAAGAAAAGGGGACAAAAGCTCTGGATGGCCAGACTGAAATTTGGAGGTAGCTGTAGAACTTATGGTACACCAGGGGAGGTCAGTTATTGGACCAAAATCTTAGCCTTGAAAAGTATAGGCCACTAAGTACATGATGCCCTATGGGATTTATAAGGGCACCAAAGGGGGGAATGATGAAGAAAGTGCTGCAGCCCTACTCCTCCCCTTTTCCCTGGAATCCACAACTTTAAGAAGATAGTGACGCCTCTCCTCCCTAAGGCCCTCTGCTTTAGGAAGATAAGCTAAACTCGCACCTCTGCTTTTTCAAACCCCACCTTCCTGCTTGCCTAGGAATTTGCCCATGTAAAGTCCCTATATTAACTCAGGTTAAGTCAAAACTCAGGGCTCAGAATTTGGGGATTGGATACACCTCTGAGCCCGCATGTAATAAAACTTTGTTCCTTTGCCTTTCCGAGTGCCGCTTGGGTTTCTCATTGAATTTCGTCTGCTGCAACATTACAACTCAACAACAATGACAACAAATAAAGACATACAACCATATTAAAAATTATCAAAAGACTTGAATAGACATTTCTCCAAAGAAGATATAAAAATTTCCAATTAATGCATGAAAAGCTTATCAAAATTTTTAGCCATTAGGAAAATACAAATCAAGACCACAGTAAGATACCATTTCACACACTCTACAATGGCAATAAATAAATAAATAAATAAATAAATAAATAAATAAATAAGTGTTGACAAATATATGGAGAAATTGGAACACTCGCACATTGTAGGTGGAAAAGTAAAACAATACAGCTGCTAGGAAAAACAGTTTTACTATTCCTCAAAATTTAGACATTGACTTATCATTGACCAAAAATTCTCTTCTTAGGTATATACCCAAAATAATTGAAAATAGGTACTCAAACAAGTATATGAACACATATGTTCATAACAACACTATTCACAATAACCAAAAGGTGGGGAAAAAACAAGTAAAAAAAAAAATGTGATATACAAATACATGGACTACTATTCAGTCACATAAAGGGATGAAGTGCTGATACATGCTACAGTGTGGATGTATCTCAAAAGAATTATTGTCAGTGAAAGAAGCCAGTCTGTACAGGCCATATGTTGTTTGATTCTATTTTTTATGAAATATCCGTAATCAGCATTACCATAGAAACAGAAAGCTGAGTGATGGTTGCTAGGGTTGGGGAGAGGGGAGAATGGGCATTAATTGCTTCATGGGTTCCTTCTAGCAGTAATGGACCAGTTTTGGATCTAGATAGAGGCAGTGATTGCATAACGTTTTGAATGTGCTAAAGGTCACTCAATTGTTCACTTTAAAATGGTTAATTTCATGTTACCCAAATTTCACCTCAAGAAAAAAGGTGAGATAAAAGCAGCCATTCTAATGAGTGTGAAATGGTGTCCCATTGTGGTTTGGATTTGTGTTTCCCTGATAGCTAATGATGTTGAGATGTGCACGGTAATATTCATAGCAGCATTATTAACATTGCCAAAAGACGGAAGCAAGTGTCTACCAACAAATGAATGGATAAATAAAATGTGGTATATACTTGGGACACTATTCAACTGTAGAAAGAAATAAAGCCCTAATATATGTGACAACATGGATGACTTTTGAAGACATTTTGTTGAATGATGTAAGCCAGATACAAAAGGACAAATATTGTATGAACTCACTGATTTGAAATAATTAGAATAAGCAAATACATAGTTTTTTTTATTAATCCAAGTAGCTACTCTACACAATCAGTGAACCCTATGTTAAAGCATGGACTATAGCTAATTGTACAATGATAAAAATGGGCTTACAGGAATTGTAGCAAATGTTCCCTCACAGTACAAGGTGTTAATAATAGGGTGGTACATGGGAATCCTATATTTTATGCATGATTGTTCCGTAAACCCAAAACTTCTCTAATGAAGGAAAAAACGTTTTAAAAGAGTGAGATATAATTTTGTCAATAGTCTATTGAGAGGGTTTTCTGTGACAATTTGCTTTGGACCAAAAAATAATTATGTAAAACTCTAACCCCTAGCATATAATAAGTTGATATCTAAAATTTTTCATAATAAAAATTAAATGCTTAATAGTAATTTTCAACATATTTTAAACAAGAAAATTATATAAATAGAAGTGTTACATAATTTTTCCAAATATCCCCAGTGTAATTTGAAAACCCAGCATCATTCATTTCAAACCTGCATGAACATTATCTTCTTTAACATTTATAAAGGCAGTATTTTTCCTCTCCCTGTATCTGCCTGTATTTCCATTTCAAAGCACTCTCAAAATTCTTCCCTTTGTTCTATTCTTAGCTGTGAAATATTTTATTCATCACCATACCTTAATTTTATGTGAAAAATTATAGTAATGAGGTTCATTTTTGTTATTGTTCTTTTTTTGTTTGTTTATTTCTTTGGTGTTAAATTTTAAAAACAAAATTCTCTGGGGTTCATTAAAATTGTTATTAGTACCAACTTGATCCAAAGCCATAAATAAAGACAAATATCTTAGTATTTTTTAAACACAAACATTAAGTGGAAATGTATTTCTAAATGAGGCTTTTGTTTTCTGCTATTCTTTGTATCTACGGATGAAAATAACTTATTGTGAAAAATCTTCTATTTCTTCATCAATTATACTCCTGTTAATCATATAAATGCTAAAATTGAGAAATTTTGCTTTTGTAAATAAATAGATGGAAGTGAGAATAAATTTCCTCTGGTAAATTCACTCATTTATTTTAAATCTTTCTGAGGTGTGTGCTGAAAAATCTAATTGTAATGTACTATTAAAAAGTGTCTCCAATAATTCCACAGCTTACAATACAATTAGGTATTCTTTCAATTTGATGAATGCCAAGTAGTAAATTACTTCACTTAAATAAAGTACTTCTTACAAAGGAATTGGCATCATTTTATTTCTCAGGTTTATGCCATGTATTTATTTTAATCTACACTAAATACCATTAATTACAATTGTAAATATTTCACTGGTAGGCACCAGATTTAAACCAATATGCTTGTAAAGTATGAAAAAATTGAAATAATGTTAATGTCATTAAAATTTTCAACACTAATATTTTTAACTTATGGTATGCTTTAAACATAAAATATAAATAAATATGGGTTCTACAAAGTGAAAACAAGTGCCCTATGGGAATTAAAATATATGTAAAACACTAAAACACATGTAACACTAAAACTTTAACAAAACTGTTCAAAAGCAACGGAAGTGAGGTAAAGACACAAGTGTCTATGTACGTATTTGTATGCCTGTGGTATGTGTGTGTGTGTGTATTCAGAAAATCTCATATGATGCTTATGGGTATATAAAAAGCTCCAATCATACTTTAGAAAACTGACAGTTTCTTTTAAGTTAAAATTATACTACCACATGGTGCAACATTTCTACTTCTATATAGAATTGGTTCAACCAAAGAATACATATCCCACAAAAGAACTTGAACAAGAATGTATATAAGAGTGAATAACAAAGACTAGAAACAATCCAAATGCCCATTAATAAGAGAATGGCTAAATACATGGGGCACAGAATATACTCTACCAAAAAAAAAAAAAAAAAAAGGAACAAACTACTGATATATACATCAAAATACACAATTCTTCCAGACATTATGCAGAGCAAAATAAGATGAACGCAAAAGAGTATCAACTGTGTGATTCAATTTATATGAAATTCTAGATCAATTAGAACTAAATAGTTCTAATGATGAAAAGTCAGAAAAGTAATTTCTTCAACTGGACCAAGGGATGGGGATATGATTCTCCAGGAGTGGGGGAAGATTTCTGTGTAACTTTCTGGCTGATAGAAATTTTTCAGTATCTTCATAGTGGTGTTGGTTATATGGGTACATGCATTTGTCAAATATCATTGATGAATTTAGATTTATGCATTGCATAAAATGTTTATTTCATATTATTGAAAAAAGTCATAAGATTATTGGACTGTTTTTAGTAACATTGCTTTTTGCATTGGTGTGGGTAGGCAATTCTGAAACTGCTATGTATTCTCAGCTTTACCAAATGAGTAAATATAAGAGAACTAGGTTTTGATTAGGGAGATGCAGATATGAAAATTATAGGGTGCTCTCTGGTTTTGGATTGAATCTGGGTATATCAGCATAAATATGGGTGTGTATGCATGCATATATATGCATGCCATGTGTATATACATATAAAATGTGTATAAATACACACACACACACATATTTCCAGGCAGAGACAGAGATGTACTTGCATATGCACATTCACAAGTAGGAATGTGTGTACATATACTGTTTATATCTCTCTATATTTATATCTATCTGCATAATTATACATATTATATACAGATATATACAGCTGTATATGTGCTCATGTTATGATCTTCTTTGACTTTTCCTTCTATCCTTATTTTTTTGGGAGTGGGGATAGTGTAAGGGGGCAAGGGATTATGTTAGTCATCCTTTTTCATCATAGTCTGTTCTTATATTCCCCTGATCATTCCCCTTATATTAAAAATCTTTTTAAAGTAATTTTTTTCCAGACGTGTTTAATCAATTCTAAGGAGCATGTGTTCATACTGGTTCTTCCCTATTATTTCATGTGTTGATTTTAGACTTTATATTCATATTTACAATTGGTGCATTAGACAGAGGAATAAAGATTGAAGTTGATAAATGATTTCATTGGTTTTGTAACATGTATGTCTTTTTTGCAAAAGACCTTTCTCATGAACTGGAGGGCTGACACGGTGCATTGTGTATTTGGGAAAGGTCTAGCTACTAAGAGGCTTTACTTTAAAATGTGCATGTGATGATGGTATTGGTTTCTTCATAATGTAAAGAAACTGTTACAATTTTAAAGTTAAAAACTCAAAGTACCAAAAGAATCCAAAATGGGTTTGTTCATCATTGACATATTCTTTGTACATCTGAATTAATATTATGACTCTTTCCTTTAATAAAATGACAACCTTAATCTCCCTTTATATTTTTCCCTTTATATTTGTATTTACCTTGTTTATTGATCTCACCTTTTTCACAATGCATATTTGATTTCTTTTCAAACATATATTTTATATTAATTTTTCTTACTCCTGTTTTCAAAAGTAAAATAAATTGCTTTTCAGAAGTATACCACATTATAACCTTTTACATGTTAGTTTATATGTGAGCCCAAGGGTAGATGAAAAAAAAATTCCTGGAAATATAAGTGAGGCAAGGAGAGGGGTGGGGATCCTGAACTTTACCTATATATGAAAGAGAAGCCTTAAAATTGGTATTTTAAATGTATGTTGTCCCCAATCCACCCAGTTATTAACTTGTTAAAGAGAAACTTCAATAAAAAAGTTTAATAGATTGATATTTTAAGGATGAAGTATGAAATCCTTGCCTCTGACTTGCAGTTAGCATCACTCATTTCTACCTGCATACAGACAGCGAAAAAAGGACAAAATCTATATTTTAAAAAATATTCTGAGTCTGTGTTTTTCTTTCCAAAGCACTTTTGCCAAGTCTACCATTTTCAAATGCCTGAATGAGGAAGCATGACCTCATTTCTAGAAACTCCTATCCTCTCTAGAAAGATTGATTCAATTATTTAGAGAGAAGAGTTTGGATTTTGTCATTGAAGACATTTTGCTGCAGATAGAACTTGTACAACTCTTCTGGAAGTAGCGATTTAACTATATTTTTCCAGTCAATAATGCTTTCCTGCCCTCTGTACGTGTCAGCTCTGTGCTTGGAGCCTCTATGGTTTTCTGTTGTAAAGGATGATCCCTCCCCACTGTCACTTTCTGCTCGTGTCAATTGCTGATTTGGGGATGTGGTTTCATTTATTCTGATTTATTATTCTTTTTTCATCTGAATTCCCTTTATTAATTATTGCTATTTCCAAGTGATTTGGAGACAGAGAGACAAGGCAAGTGAAAATACTCATAACTTCACCTTAAATCTGACGTCAGTAGTTTGGATTTAAGGATTTGGCAGGGGAAGGCTTAAATATTTTTAGACAGAAATGAAATCATTAGAATTGTATTTTGGAGCAGTAACTATGTGGAAGATAACTCATAGATAGGGTGAACATATGTCACCATTGCCCAGAATAATTCTGTTCTGTCCTTTGTTCTGGAGTAATCATTACTGGTGCTACATTTCCCTCTCAAAAGTTATGTTTTCAAGGATAACTTATATGATCATCTTAGCAATTAAAGAAATAAGACTAAGTGAGGGGAGTCTCTATGATTGTGGCTTGCCCAAATGCTCAAGAGAAGTTGCTTAATGAAGTTCCTGATCTGTTTCACACACTAGAACTTCTAAGAGTAAGAAGAGTGTCATATTAAAGTTATACATGCAACCATGTGCCAGGTACACAATTCATGTTCGATAAAAACATGATTTTATATAGTGTCAAATGGCAATATGACTGGAAAAAGACCTTGAATAAAGGGGGGAAAAGGTAAAGACAAATGAGTTCGCATGGCTAAGAGACTTCAAAGTGAGTCGGGAGGTCATCCCAGAGGTAATGCTTATGCACATCTCAGTAGGACCTCATAGGCTTCCAATGTGGATATCACCACCAATAGAGGGGCTCCTAAGGGCTCTGGAGATACCCATGTCCTATATCAGTGTGGATAGCTCTGGAGTTTGGTACCTTATCAGTGGGCCCTACTTTGGAATCTGTGCTCCTGAGATTGACAGGGTTGGAATCAAATATGTCCTCCCTGCACAAGGTCCATCAGTCCCTTCTCTTCGAACCTATATGCTGTGCTGGAGTTTTTAAGTGTACTTCCAGAGACTGGAGTCTTTGGCCTGCCCATGTGCCATCTGGGCCCGGAATCTCAGTGCAGCTGCAACTCCTACTCTACAGTTCAATGGACTCAAGCCAGGACACCTGGCAGGGAGATGATGATGGACAACGGCCATCCCAGGGAATGGAGAGAGTATGCAGCTGCAGGCAGGATAATCCCATCCATCTTATCCATGGGATATAAGCCCCCTCTCACTTGGAGGTGGAGTGAACATCACCATCCCAGACTCCTCAGGATTGGGAGGAGAACTATGGACTAGAGTGAACTTACTGGTATTCTGTTATAGACATACTGTGATTCAAGTAATGGAAGAAATTACAACATTAATGTGGAGCCAGTGGCCACTGTATGCTTTGTGGGCAGAGAGAGGGAAAAGCAATTGTAATACAGGGGCTTTTTTCGGGACTTGGGAATTATCCTGGGTGGCATTGCAATGACAGATATAGGCCATTTTATGTCAGCATATAACATGCAGAACTGTGTGGGAGTATGGTCTGCAATGTGAACTATGGTCCATGCATAGTGGCAAAGCCCCAGTATGTGTATATCCATTGCAGGTGATGAGCCACACTAATGAAAGATGTTTATGTGGGATGTTGTGAGAGGTGTAGGAGGTGGGGAACATAGGAATCCCTGTAATTTTTTGTAGCATTTATGTAATCTAAATATCTTTAAAAAAATAAAAATATTATTAATTTTAAAAAAAGATATTTAATAAGAATTGTTAGAGAAGCTTCATCAAAGAAAGCTTTGGTCAGATCCAAAGTAATGTCAGTAGAGAGGAGATAGAGAAGATGAATCCAAATATATTCCTGAGGTGAAATAAACAAAAAATAGTTGGCATTGGATATAGAAAATGACACTGTGAGCTAGGCAGAGGTAATGCATCTTTGAGCTCAAAACTAAGTTAATGATGGAGTCATTAATCAGGAAAGAGAACATATGCAAAGGGAAATAATCATCATTTCTTGGGGGAGACCAGAAGTATGCAAAAAGCAAGGCAGAGGAAGAGAGATGCATGACAAACACAACTCAGAGGGCATTGTGAAGACAACACTTTGAAGACATACAGACTATTTTCCAGAATAGTTTGCATATTCACTCATGTTCAGTTTTAGTTATATAGATATTTACCTATACTGAATTATTTCAATTGTTTTTGCCCACTTTTATCATCATGACAAGCTCATAGGCTTATTTTCATCCTATTACAATAAGTACCAGATAGCCCTCTCAGTGTGGTTTAATCATAAAATATATGAGAATAATGTCTTAGGCTGTGCCCTTAATAATTGCCCGAAAAAAATATACAGCAGTGTTAAGCATAGATGAAACTGACATATGCCCTCTCTTTTGGATGGACTAATCCTTGATCATGTATTTCATTCTCGTTTGTAATTTTAATCTTAGTGCTTTCTTCCTAATAACAGTGGCATAGAGTAAAAAATATACTTTGGCTCATTTCATTACCTGCAAATGCCTTTTTTAAACCTCATTTAGTACATTTATAGAGGAATTTTTTTGTTTTGGGATTTTATATTTTTCACCATTCTTTCAATCCCTGGTGTATTGAAGCTTTTTCAGTCTTCTTAATATATTTTTAATTCGTGAGATATGTGTATATCTGTTTTTATAGAGCTCTATTCATTACTCAGTACTGTTATCATTTTGCACACCCTTCTGAGTGACACATCTATTTTCACTATTTCAACTTGACATTCTATGTCTCATGGCCAGGAATCTCCACTGAGCTGTAAACTTGTATATGCATTTTCCCGTGGGGGCCAATCAGCCACTATAATATCAGGTTGCCTGAAACTTAACATCATTCCCTCATTCTTCCCCTTGCATTCTCTTATTTCAAGTTTTATCTCTTCTTCATAATAGTAGCTTTTTCAAGGAAATTCTTGACTTCTACTTCACTTGCTACATCATTTCTAATTTAACATCATTTCCTGCTAATTTAATCTTCTAAATATCTTAAATTGATACTCAAATACTACATCTCAACCATTACTGTCTCAATTCATATCCTTAAGCTGACTTTTTGCAAAAGCTTCCTAATTTATCTTCATATGTTTTATTTGTTTCACCCTCAATATAAGCTTCTACCTAGTCATTAAAATTATATAATTAAAATTATTGTTCTCTTTTAAAAACTCCTAATATTTCCTCTTCATTTATAAAGTACAGTGGAGGTCTTTGTTAGCCTATTCCTGCCTATCATTTTATCCTAATATTTTGCCATTCTGCATTCTACTATATGGTACAGCAATAATTAAATACTTAATCCAGTAATTGAATGAGGATGCCCAAGGCTTCCTCATTTCTGTTTTTTGTTCAAGTGATTCGTATGCACCTAGAAGATGTTTCTTTCTCTTCCCAGCAAATGATAGTTTAACTTGAAAACACTACCCAGATTTGCCTACTCTGGGTGGGATGGAAGATCACTTTTTTTTTTCTTTCCCCAAATAAATCCTGGGTATGTCTATTATTTTACTTAAATGTACCAATATAATGAAATTTCTACCAATCAATATCACTTAGAAGATTATTAGCCATTTGGTGGCAGGAACTGTATCTTTAAATTTTGCATCTTTAGCTTCTAGCCCAGTGTATCCCTCAGAGAAAAGACTCACTCAATCAAAGTCAAATCAGAGTAAAGTATTAAACAATAGTTTCTAGAGTAATCAAACTTATGAACAAACTCTATATTTAAATTTTTCTGCTAAAAGTGATATTGGGTAAGTTATTTACTTTTTCTGAACTTCACATACTTCTATGAAATGGCAGTAATACATTCTATTTGTTCAGTTGTAGTAAGAACAAAATGAAATAATACATAAAACCCCATTATAACCTAAATAAGTATGGTATAGTACATTTCAGAAGGCAATTTATTGACAATAATTTTAGAAGACAGAGCAAATACAGTTTACTTTTGCAGGCTTGTCACCATTTATATCATACCAAATCAGCTTCAGGCAGATATCTGTGAGCCTATTCCTCTCCTATTTTCTACCCCTTTCTACTAGGACCAAAGGTCCCAGCATTAATTAAGGACAGTACTAGTAGATAGAGGCCTTGGAGACCATCATTCCTGGTTCCATTTTGAGAAGTCTCTATTAGATCTCAACGGTATTTGTATCCTTGAAATTTCATGAAAGAGGTCACACATATTTTCAACTTCTCAGGATAAAACATCCAGAAAAAAAGGTTCCTTATGCTAATATTTACTGCTTTCATATCCTCACTTCAAGAAGTATTTATTGTAAAAATCATTCTTCCTATAATGGTGGGGGGAAAAAAAAAAGATGAGAAGCGAAAGAGTGAAAAAAAAAGGTTTCTGCTGCATTCATTAAAGTTTTAGAATATCAACCTTTCTAATCTATGTCAAGAAGCATGTCAGTGCTCCTGAAAAGATCATTCAGCTCCCTAGCTTTAAGGGAAGATTTAAGGGAGGACTTAAGGAAAACCCTTCTGTAAAGACTCACCGCCTTCCACACCTCCCTTTCTCTCCAATGTTGTCTGATTTACAAGTATTTACTATTTAAGGGACCAAGAAAAATTGCTATGATTTAAACTGATTATCCACCTCTTCTCAGTCACTTCAAGATTTCCAAGTTCACAGATAACCCTCAAAACTCAGACTCTTATCCCGATATAAATCTGCACATCCTAATCATCATTCTTGGCCACTTTAACATCAATATTGATGATTCATCCAACATGTGGTTCTATCAATTTTGTTAGATGCTCATTTCCCTTATCAGTTCTTCTACCTGGACACATTCTCAAACTCCAGACCAGGGATCAGTAAACTATGATATGTGGGCCAAATTCACTTCTCCCCTTATATTTGTTTGCTGACCTTGATTCCATTTTTTACTCAAAGGATAACCAGAGTTGCAGGAAGAATTTCCTTGACTTATCATCCAAAGTAGTTCTGAAATAATCGGGACTAGTCCATGATCTTACCCAAAGACAAACTCTCTAAATGCACCATGAATCTCATCTCTCACCTGCTCAAGGGTTTATAAGTGCAAATGCTACTGCTTTTCCACATCATCACATTTCTCTCCTTACTGATACGTTCTCATCAACATATAATCATTCTATATTAAATCCTTTCAAAAACAAAGCAAAATCAATTTTGCACTGATCCCATGTTCTCTGTAACTACCACCTTGCTTCTTGATTCATTCACTCTTCTTAAACATAAAGATATTTCTATATTTGCTATCTCCATTTTCCTGCTTCTCTTTCTCGTTTGAAGAAACTCTTACTAAAGTTTTATGTCCAATACTCTACTTACATTTTACTATCTCTTCTTGTCTAAGTCATCATTGGTCTCCATATTGAAAAATGCAAGTCAAGTTTTATATCTTATTTTTTAAAAAGAACCTCTGAGCAGCATTTGGCAAAGAAAACCTTTGTTCCTTCTTAAAGAATTTTTAATTGGTTTCTGAAATAGGATATCCCTGAATTTCTCCCAACTTCACTGACTACTCCTCAATCACCTTGTTTGACTTTCATTTCCCACTTTTAAAATTTGTTCACATCATTCAGTCATAGAACCCCTTTTCTTCTTCATCCAACCTTAGTACTATCTTTTTGTTCTTCATTTTGCTTCTTACCACTTATTGCTACATTATACTATTTTGAATATTTATTTGTCCATAAACTATTTTTATTTTGTGCCCGTATCTTGTGCAACCATCTTGAAAGAAGCTTTGAGAAGGAAGAAAAACATGCCACAGTGTGTAGCATATAGTTAGTGGTCAATAAATATTGTTGAATGAATGAATGAATCTTATTTCAAGTAACTCACATATCTTTATTAACTTTACACTTTCTGCTATGGTACTAACCAAAAATTTCTTGAGGGAAGCGGATGTGGCTCAAGTAATTGGGCGTGCACCTACCGCATGGGAGATCCTGGGTTTGGTTCCCAGTGCCTCCTAAAGAAAACAGTGAGCTGACACGATGGGCTGGCATAGTGAGCTAACACAAGATGATATAGTAAGGAGACTCAATGAGGAAGCACAATGAGAGATACAACAAGCAGGGAGCAGAGGTGGCTCAAGTGATTCGGTGACTTCCTCTCCCATGTGTGAGATCCTGGGTTAGGTTCCCAGTGCCCCCTAAAAAAATGATGTACAGACACAGAGAGCCCAAAACAAGCAGACACAGAGAGCAGACAGTAAGAGCAAACAATGAGGGGGAGGGAGAAATACATAAATAAATAAAATTTAAAAAAATTGTTTTTTCTTCAGCAAACATGCTTAGAATACTGTGATACCAGCTTGAGTGTTCCCAAAAGAAGATACTAAGACATGAATTTGAGACAAATTAATTTATTGAGGAAAGTCTGATGTATATGGAGGTATGGAGCCACTGACAGCATCTGCTACAATTATCCTGGGCATTGGACTTGTCTAAGCACTTATCATCAATCAATCAAATCCTCACCCTAGATCTCCCATGCATTATAGACTAATAAATAAAGAGGTTCTGATATGCAATCAAATTAAATAATGCCAGAATCCAGACAGGCATATGCAACATATCTACATAAATTCAAAGGATGTTTTAAGTGGCAGAAATCAGAACAAAAAGAACAATGATAACACTGATAATACTATTAACTTGAATGTTACCACCTAATATGTGTTGCACATTGTGTCAGGTGTTTTGCATTTCTTGGTTCCTTAATCCAAAGCATTGCATTTCAAAATACTTATTTTCCTGATTTTACCAGTGATGGATCAGAATCCTTACAGGTAAAGCAATTTCTTCAAGGAAAGAATCAAGAATCCACACCAAGTCTTTCTGTCACCAAAAGTCCTGCCCTAGGCTTTACTTCCTGTGATTGTGATTTAGTACCTGCCCTTCCTCCCCTGAACCCTGCCATCCTGGATTACTGCTATATCATTATTAGTTCTGTTAGTGGCTACCAATAAGACTTTCATGATATTCTTAAACTTCAATTTCTTGATTTTCAAATTAAACTCAAATATTGACACATTTCTATGAAAGATGAGAAAAATAACCCCACTTATACTTCTCCCCATGTTCCTGGACTCTTCATGTTTGCTTGGCAGATGTCCTTTGGGAAAATACTTATATCAAATGCAATTATAGTTATAGATACGTCTATCTCCAGCAAAAATTTCATAACATACTTTGAGAAATCATTAATCGTGCATTCAGCCACTCTAGTTTATGTGGCATTATAATTCATTCCCAGATTGCTAGAGAAATGATCTGTTAACTGCCATTTCTATTACATGACTGCAAAACATAACTGAGAAGTAATAAATAGCCAGATCCCAAGTAATAAGTGATTTGCTTTAAAAACAAGATTCTGATTAGTTGGATTAAAAAAGTGAAATGCAATATTAAGCAGTAAAATGCTGAAATCTTCTCAGAATTCAGAAGTACTGTGTGGCTTGGTGAATTTGAGTACAGGTTGAGTTTTTCTTATTTTCAATTAAAGTAACATCACTCTTGAAAACATCTATTTAGTTGCTTTGCTATAATTTTTCAATTCTTATTCCTCATTTCCATAGGAAAAAAATAAAAATCAATCTTAAAACGATTTAGACTATTTGTTCTTATCATCCTACACTCTGGGAAATATATTACTTCACAATTACTAATTAGAGGTGCAAAATAAAATATTTGCTTGTCACTTATTAGTAATTACTTATAGTTGATGAACATGTCTTGGAATTCACAGTACTTCAAAATTGCTGTCACAGAGTAGAACAGGGAAATTAATTTTACCTTACTAATGCAAACCTAAACTGAACTCCAGACCAAGAGCCGTGGGACACATAAATATGATAAATATATTTGTAGTATATTCCAAAGGCATCAAATAAAACCAATCATAATTATGGTGCTTGGAAATGCTTTGTTCTCCTTTCAGTAGCAGTCAGAATGGTTGAATTTGAAAATACTTGATATCAACCCTAGGCCAGATCTGGCTTTGCATAGTAAACAGAAATGAAGAAATTGTCTTGATGACATTTTAAAGATTTGAGAAAAGGAACTTTGAAGACCAATGAGATCTTGAGTTCAGGTTTTCTACATTTTATTAAATTGCCTCTTACCAATCTATGGTCTTGCATATGTCACTATACATTGTGAATCGATGTTACTTCATTTGAAGAAATGTAAGGTGATTGTCTTCGCATGTCCATTCCAACTCACATATTATAAGAATTCTTATTTCAGTGTAAGCTTTAGAATTTTTATTTCAATGTAATCTATTGAGTGCTCCTTTGTTGAAGCAGGAAAAAAATCTTACTTTTCAAAAAGTCTCTTCACTATTTACTTGCTGATAGTAATTAAATAACTTCTTAGACTTCTCTCCAATAATCTAAAACTTAAAAACAAACAAAAGTCCTAAAATATTTTTGTGGATCCATTTTCTGTCCTGAAGATTGTTCATAGTCTTGTTTTCCCAAAGAGTAACTTAAATTACTCTTCTATGTGGACCCAGCACTCTAACAAGGGCTTCAGGAAGGCTAACTAAAGCAGAGAGCATTCAAATGAAAATATTCTTTTGAGGGTAAGTGAGAACTTAAGCCAACTAACCTCCAAATAGTCCCAGAAATTGAAGACAAAGATGCGTCTTAGTAGAATTCTGTACCAATGACAATGTTCTTGATCACCTTAAGTACCTTCCCAATTGTTCTCCACTTTCTGGAAACATTCCTCAGAAGCATCAGAGATCTTGAAAGACCTTTCCCCTCTTCCTTGATAGGGGTTTAGTCTCTCTTTTTATATTTCATGCCACTTTAGGAGCTATACCAGTGACTTGCCACTTCAGAAAGGACCAGGAAAATGAATTCATGCTAAAGTCTTACTAAGGATCTCTCTATTTTAACAGGGAAACAATAGATAAAAGTAGACAAATTTAAAATCCCTGAAATGATTTAGGTGAAGTTTGTAGAGTTGATGGAGCTATTTAGGAAAAGGATAGGATGCTTTGGGTTTTATAAATATACAAGAACTCTAAATAATTGCAAAGAAACATAGTGTTTCTTAAGTCCAATGTGTTCCTTTGATGTAAGTATCTCCTGCTTCTTAATGCTTTTCTTCATTAGTGATGGGAACTACCTTATTTTATAAACCATTGTGGTTTTTCCTGTACAAGTATAGTTTTAAAAGAGTTCATACCATGACAGAGAAAGTGAAGATAGGTCAAAAATCTAATTAATGAAGGGACAGCAAAATGTTAAAGACATACTTAGAACTCAGTAGACCCTGAAAGAAAGAAATAGATATGAATTGTGTTAATATCCTAAAGGGCAATAAAGTCATAACCTTTGGGCTATTTTTCCTACTGGTCAGAAACAACCAGTATTATTTCTGTAACTTTGCAGAATTTGTTGGCCCTAGTAAATAAGAAATAGTATATCAAACAAAGATATATCATCCCTAGAAAATTAAATTATTTTTCGATGGTTTTTTTGGACAATGCTTCAATATGAAGTTGAAAGACTATGCAGTCTTCCTTTTGTCTTATTTCCAAGTTTTGGGTAATTTTTCTTAAGGCCATAACTAATATTATAATATAGTTCACACCTTACAAAAAGTAAGCACAAAAAGAAAAACAAGAAAAAAAACCTTATCTTTTGAAGTGTGCATTGTTTTCTATTAAAGACATATCAATCGTCTCTGCAATAAGTAGCTTTTTAGTTATACGCTCAAATGCTCTGCACTATCCATTTGAAATAATGCTCTACAAATTTCTAACTCAATTTGTGAAATTCTATCTTGTTCTTATGAGAGGATGCTCAATAATTAGAAATGTCAGAAGATCAAAAATAAGTAATTTTTTTTGGTTCCTAAATATTTTGGTGGGAGCAGAGAGAGGCAGAAACAATCAAATAAGACAACGTGCACTAATGTAAAATGAAAGGAAATAATTACAAATATATTAAGTATCTGATTATTAAGGGATATGATGTCTCCTACTGAATTTTCAGAGAGAATTAATAAGGAGATGCTCTATGTTTGATGAATTAGGTAATAATTTGTCTGGTAGTTTCTAAAGGGCTGATTTGCATATTATTCTACATTGATTTAGCTGAAGATGAGAGCAAACTCAGCTGCCTTGGCAATATTCAATTGTGAATGTCCTCCCATAAATTAAATTGTTAACCTAGTGACATCTTCACTCTCAACAGTGTTGTGACTCCTTTCAAGATGAAAAAGGTCAGTGATTTTTAAAAGGAGATTTATACACATTATTTCTCTTTGATATTTACTACTTTTGTTTCCAAAAAGAAACCTATCACAAGGCATTGTTAGAATAAAGGCACAGTTATTTTGAAGTCAATGCCAAAAAGCATTTCTATTGTCATGTTTTGACTTTATGAGGAGATTTTGGGTACAGTAAAAAATTAGGAATTTCACAAGAACCATTGCAGTGCTTCAGAGAAGGAATATATCCTGTAGCTGTAAATATAATTACTTGGATTCAGTAAAATTAGCAGAATTTAAGTGAATATCTTCCTTGCTTAGTAAAATATGTTCTTTTACTAAGACTGAAGAACATTCATTCTCAAGATCACTCTTCCTTTCTTTGGCAGTCAGTGCGGGTAAGGAGCTAGGTAGGTCGATGTAGTGTAACAGAGCTTACAGAGAAATGTAGGCTTAAGACTACAAGAAATATGTTAGACCCACTACTACTCAGAGCCAAGCTCATCTCATACATTTTCTCTTTTAACCCTCACAAAAGTCTTATGAGAAACCATAGACCCTATTTTACAGGTAAGAAAATCAAGATTTAGAAATGTTAATTTAATTTTTCCGAGGCTTACACAGCTAGCGAATTGTGAGGCTGGAATTTGAGCCCACTGAGGCTAACTCTAGAGAATTCAAGTAACTGTTCTACATTTCCTTTACTAGATTAAATGGCCCAGGTATTAGCTCACAAGTAATTATGTCTTTGGCTATAAGAAAGCAATACAAATTTGTTAGCCTCTTTACTTTTTGTTTTCATGTGCAAAATAAGGATTTTAAAATTAGTGATACTTAATATACCTTTTCCTTCTATGATTCCAGGTCATGTACTGAGCTTTTTTTCCCAAAGGAAAAGCCAAAAACTTCCCCAGCCTTATTTAAAATGGAAGAGGATATTCATATGCAGATTACATACACTCAGCATGATAATTTCCTTATAACACGAATAACAGGTGGAATCCTACATGGCAACTTTTCTGTTAGAAAATTCCTTAATGAGTTCCCTTAGAATTCATTAATTAATGACAAAGTTCTAAAATGCATTTAGAAACCCTTTAAATGATTTTGTAACTTGATAATCAGAATAGCATCTACATTCATTTGAAAATTTGAAACATTGCTGTGTACAGGACATTATTTACTCAGTCTAGAGTTACTGTTTGATAACGAATTCATAAATTCATTGTATTCAATCTTCAGCCACCTGGTCTGTTGCCGACAGGTTGAGAATCTCTGATGTAGAAATTTGGGTCATAAAAAACTCATATATATAATTTTTTTCTAAACCACTAAGAAAGAAATTAAGCTTTTCTAATATCTAATATTATCAGTTTGTTAATTTTCTCCTCATGGACTCATATGTTGGATAATAGTATTTAAGGCACAATGTGCAATTTGTCTTGAAAGTACATTAGTAGTTTCACTGTTTGGAAGTTTGACGGTAGAACCCTCATTCAATAGGCACATTATACCTATTAAGATATATTTACCTATGCCTTGAAAAAAACATTGATAGATCATTATTATCTTATTTTAAATATCCTTCTCACAAAGGAAAGGAGTTTAAAAATAATTGCAGAGAATCTATGATATTAAAATAAGAATATAATTCAAGATTAAGTAGGCTACAAGAAAATGTCAGAGTTAACTCATCTTCTCCTGGTATAACCTTTTTCTCAGCCACATAATGAGATAAATACAAGAGATATCAAGAAAGCGGCCAGGATAACTAACAGGTTTTCTGTATACTGTTATTAAAATTGCTTCCTGCTAAAACATTTTTTCCTACTATTGCTCTAAAAATATTTTGTTCAATACTTAGTTGGAGAAATTAGCAAGAATTCAGTAGTAACATTATCCCTGGAGACTGTTTGATAGAAACCTTTGCTGACCTAGATCTGGAAAATAGAATATTTTGGGGTCCCCCAGATGATCCTCATGATCAATGATTTGCTATAACTCATAGGACTCAGACCTTGATGTGCTCATGGTTAACATTTATTACTGTGAAAAAATACAGAAAAAATCAGAAAAAGGAAAATTTTCATGAGATGAAGCTTGGAAAAAACCAACAACACATTTCCGAATGGCCCTTCCCAGTGGAGTCCCACAGGATGTGCCTAATGGCAACAAGATCAAAGTATTGTCAAGAGAGAAAGTTCAACTGAGCTTGATTGTCCAGGGGTTTTATTGACAATCACTCAGGTAGGCACAGAGTCACTGTGTTTCTGACCTGAGTTACTGAAGCTCCATACCTCCAGAGGGAAATAGATTTTCCCCATAAATAATTTTATTAGTGTAAACTCTCTGGACAAACTGGTACAATATAACTCAGGGCCTCAGGCATGCAAAAGCAACCTTATGAGACAGAGCATTTCAAGAATTCAGTTCTGGTCATGAAACAGGCATTCTTTGGGAATGTGAAGAGTTTGACCAACACAATCCAGCTGAGTTAAACCTTTCCTGCATATAGACCAAGTCCAAACTACTAGTATTTTATGAGTGGCCTGAGTCAATATTTAGAGAGAGTTAGTTCAAGGGATAGTACTAGAAATGACCTGATTTGAATCAGGAAACACATCTGAGGTTAATCACTTTGAAGATTAAGTCCATAAATAAGAAAAAGTTAAGAAAAAAAATTCAGAAACTAGGTAAATTGGGAACTTGGGAAAAGTTCAAGGAAGAAGCTTTTAATGAAAGGCTAGAAAAATAAAAGAGTGCTAAAGACCATTTTTAACAGTTGAGTGACATCAGGAATGTGTGAAATGGCTTATAGGAGTCACCTAACAATGCAGATAATTTTCAGATCAAAGTTCAGGGGCCTTATAGTTCACTAAGCTAGAGTGTACGCTATCCACCCTGTGTGTGTGTGTGCATGTATGTGTATAAGAGATATTTACACACATCATATTTATAATACTTAAGTACATACTATCATAAATTATTTCTCACATCGACCTTATTCTTGGTCAGTGATTCAAATTATTAAGAAACTACACCCTAGATCTTCCCTGTGGAGAAGTTACTATACCAATTTGACTTTGTTTCTAATTATGGCTTAATTAAATTGCATTTGGGTTCCTCATTTTAATATCATTGTCATTGATGGGAGAGGTATCCAAGGCAACCTGGAGTTTTATGTAGGGGATACAATCAAAACTGAGGCCTCTAATTATATGTAGTTAAATTCTTATCCTGTCTTTGCAACCTATCTCTCTTTAACTTAGCAAAATACAATTTTTCCACCTTTTTTTTTTTTTTTTTTTTTTGAGGTACCACGGGCCAGGGAATTGAACCTGGGACCTCATATGTGGGAAGTTGGTACTCAACCACTGAGCCACATCAGCTTCACTGAGTTGATTTTTTCAATTGTTTTACTTGTTCATTTTTGTTTTTTCAGGAGGCACCAGGAACTGAACTGGGACTTCCCATGTGGGAAACGGGAGCTCAACGGCCTGAGCCACATCTGTTACCCTGACTTAATTGTTTGAAGCTTTTTCTTTCTTCTTGTATTAGTTTATTATGATTGCTGAAACAAATTACCATAAACTGCGTGTCTAAAAAACAAATTTATTCTTTTACAGTTTTGAAGACTGGAAGTCCAAAATGAGTTTTATTGGGCTGAAATCAAGGTGTCAGCAGAGCCATACCAGCTCAAAGATTTCTAGGTAAAAATCTATTTCCTTGCCTTTTCCAGCTTCTAGAGGCTATCTTCAATTCCTTGACTCATGGCCTTGCAATACATTGTCTTTTCTCCTCCTACATCCATTATCACATTGCTTTCTTATACTTCTCTGTCTGTCAAATCTCCCTCTTCTTCCCTCTTATAAGGATATTTATAATTTCATTTAGGGCCAACTCAGATAATCCAGGGTAATCTCCCCCATTTCAAGATCTTTAATGTTATGACATTTGCAAAGTCCATTTTGTTATGTACCGTAACAAACATAAATTCTAGGAATTAGGACCTGGATACCTCCATGGGGCATTGTTCAGCCTATCACACTTCTATAGACTAGATGTCCACCCTGAATTTTTCTTTGACTATTATTTCTTACTTAATAAATATATCTTGCATCTCCATCTTTATAGTTCCTTGTTGTTTAGTAAATTTCTAGGTGAAGAGCCCTGGATTTTTAACTATATCAGGTCCCCAGTTATCTTAATCCTCATTATCAGATGATAACCTCATTCCTGAAAGCAGTTTTAAAAGTATATATTTAAATAAAATATAAAATGTAAACTGAGTATAATAAAAATCATAAGGAATTTTCTGAAAGTAGACACACTCATATAACAAAACCAAGAAAATAAAGTTTAGGACATGTGTGGTCCCACTGTGTCTGTCCCTCACCATATCCAACTGTGATGACCTCCAAGCATAATGGCCAGTGCTCCACTTCCATATTCTAAATGATGCTCAATCAAGTTGTTTTTTTGTCAATCCCCAATTTGGAGCCATACAGAAACGGGATTCTGGGAAACATAATTCCAAGTTTAATCAATTAACACTGTACAATCCAGCACAGCAGCATCTCGGCAGCCCCCTTCCCACAAGAGCTCTATCCAGTCACTCTATCTTCCATGAGTAACTCCTATATTAAATTCCAACAGGATATATTAAGTTTGCTTGGTTTAGAACTTTATGTAAATGGATTTATAATATACATTTTACATCTGATTTATTTTTGTCAAAATCAACTCTCATGAAAGTCATCAATGTTTTTGTGTATAGTCATAATTGGTTTATTCTCACTTCTGTATACTAGTTCCATTGTATGAATAGATCACAAGATTTTTTTTTTCTATTCTACCAGTAATGAACTTTTGGTTTGTTTTCATTTGGGAGATACTATTAACAGTGGTGATAAGAATATTCTTATTATATCTTGGGTATGGAAATATATATACAAATTATTGTTTGGTATATACTTAAGAATGGAATTTCTGTACCAAGGGATATGTATATGTTCAACTTTATTAAATACTGCCAAATAGTTTTACAAAGTGTTTGTATCCATTTATACTAAAATTAGTATTATGTGAACATTAAGAGATGTATTATCTGTCCTTTTATGTAATCAGTTTTAAAGCAAACATGAATAAAAGTGTATAATCAAATTACAGAATTGTTAATTGCCATTACACTCAAGGTATATTGGAGTATCAAATAACCCCCTTGTCCTCATATTATTTGTATCCATGGAAGGGCATTGCCTTGGCTCCAGCTCACATTGGTAGACACACCTCTTCTTTCCCTTTATTCTCTTTATCAGAGTTAAACAAGAGAGTATGGGTTTAAACAGCAGTACTTAAACTAAATAATCAAAAAGTCTAGGAAACAAGGTATCGTATTTATTAGACACTTTGCTGGGCACTTGACATATATTATTTTATTTGGATATTATACAACAGATAAACTTTCCAATAAGTCTAATTAAATTCTAATATTATGCCTTTGGAGGGACAATGTTACACAGTGGTTGACAGTGCAAAATCTTGCCTGGGTTAGAAGACTGCATCCAGTACATAATTAATGGTGGAATTCTGTAGTTGCTTACTCTTGGAAATAATCTTGCTAGTTTCCAAATGAAGACCATAATATCTCCATCCTAGTTGGATTGTTGTGTACATGAAGTCATATAATACATGTCAAAACACTTAGCCTAGTACCTGGCACATGATTCCTTCATAAATGATGGCTCTTACTATGATTTGCTATGTCGTCATAGTTTGATGATTACAAAACTGCCAGGGTTCATTTATTCAGGTAACATGCGCAACATGCCTAACACTGTACCATGTACTACCAGTCAATGATAAATTAATACCTAGGCTTGACCATCAGTTGTGTCTTGACAACCACAAGCCTGGGTGGGACTGTATACCCAATCCACACCAAGTGTGCCTGAAAGCATTCCTGCACAAGGTGCCTGACACTGCCCAATTACTGTTTGCTCAATATTGGAATGATCTCATTAGTGATAGATGAGAGGGGTACAGTAACCTAAGTGCCTAGATTCTGAATTCTTCTCTAGTAGATAAACCCAAATTTACTTTTAATCCTGTTAGTCTTAAAATCTCAACTTAGAGTACAATTAACATAAAATTGACCAAAGAGTTGGAGTAAGGAGATTAGTTAAGGATTTCAGACTTTCATTTATTCAGTCAACAAGTATTTATTGAGAATATAGAAACTGGTGAAAAAGAGACAAAGTGCCTATTCTTTAAGGATTTTGCATTCTAATGGGAAGACTAAAGGTAAGCAAATAACATAATTAATAATGTCAGATGAATAAAAGTTCTGTAAGGAAAAAAAAGGCAGGGTAGCAGATGTAGAGATGGAGTTTGCCAGGAAGTACTATTTTAGGTAATTTGTTAATGGAAGCATTTGAGAATACCTTCTAGACAATGTATGTGTACACCATCAAAGGGACAGCAGATTCTATTTCAGGCACCATCTTACACAGGAGCACAAATTATTACATAATAATGTTAGACTACTAACCACATTTGACAATTATTTTAAAAATGCAATTTAGGGAGGAAATACTGTATTTACCAAGTCCTCACAAATTTCAGAGAATAATCTTTGGCATTAACCAATTGACTAAAGAAAATTTAGTAGTGACAGTTGCCTATCATATTTTCTCATATTATAACAATTATGAGTTGTCAAAGAGATAAGAGAAACTTAAGCCATTAAGTTTCTCTATTAGAGAGAGTGAGTGCCAATGTACCTTTGCATTTTTATTCTTGATGACTTATTTCCAGATCACAATTTATTGACTTTGAGGTAAAAAATTTTTAAAATGTCAGTTCCAACTGCTTTCAGAGAATACAGTTTGGAATGTTGTTTCTAGCACAATAATGATTAATAAAGGTATTGCTGTTACTACAATATAAATTCTTGGGTTTCCCCATCCTGGGTGTAGCCATTGGCCAATTTAATGTAATTATGAATTCCCAGATGAAAATGCCTTATTTGAAGACTTTACTAAACTTGGAACTCATAACTCAGAATTGAGGAGCTAAGCCCAGAGAGAAACGCAGCCCCAAGAAGAGAGGAACCCAGAAGACTGAACCCTGGCAAACGCCAGCAGCTGTCTTGCTCTAACACATGGCGATGGACTGTGGTGAGAGAAGAAACTTAACGCTTTATGGCCTGGTATCTGTGGACTTCTACCCCAAATAAATACCCTTTATAAAGACCAACCCATTTTTGGTATTTCACATTGGCACCCCTTTGGCTGACTAATACACTGGGTATATCAGACACCTCATTTTTCTCACTGCTTAGATGACATAAATTTTTTCCCCCAATTGGAGTCCTCAACTCTTTTCCTCTGGATAGTCATGCCTGTTTAAAACCATATATTTCAAGGATTTTCACCCTAAGACTGGTAGGTAGGCACAATATAAAAAGAAAGGAATTGAGGTAGCAAACTGACTCTAGTGCTTGCTGGGTATAAGATCTTGGCCAATTCATTTAACTGATTCAAGAAATACTTATAAAATTCCTATTATAGGCCAAGTTCTCAAGATACTTAGTTCAAAAGAAAACAAAAATGTCTTACCTTGTAGAACTCTCTCTGAATGGTTGGATTTCTAATCTGAGGGCAATAATAATATTAACTATCTATCATATTGCTATTGAATGGATTAAGATCATAGACAGTGTTTTGATTTTAACAGACCCAAGTATGCCATTTATTTGCATGACATATAAGACATTTTTTCTAAAACTCATTTCCCTAACTTGAAAGTGAGGGAAGTAGTTACCTTCTGGAGTTACTTGGTTAATACAGGTAATTTATAGAAATATATAAATATTTGAATTTAGATCAACTCCAGGAATGCAATAAGTACTCAATAAATTGTGTGATTACTATTAATAAAGGAATATCTTAGAAATTATCAAGATACAAGGAGTAGTTTCTAGCTCAAATGTCTTGGCTGACCTGTAGATATCAGTAAATGACCTCTTACTAAAGAGTTCCTTTTATGAACTCATAATAAGTTTCTTAAAAATTATCTGAAGTACTGGGTATTTGTACATTAGATATTTTCTGTGTTCTCCTCCAAACCCACTTTCTATTCTTCTCAAACTTGATTGTACCCAAGAAAATTACAATATGTGTACTGTGTAGTTAGACATCAACAGGCTCCCTTGCTTTCTGATGTCTTGTGGAGTTCAGCCTATAGGAAACACTACCCCAAAATGAATTAAGAGTGAAGTAGAGGTATTCCTTCCCCTACCCCTCAAAATTCTGGCTCCCTCCTTGTGGTTTTGACATGGGCTGGGTCAATCTTCCCCATAAGGTCAATGCTCTTGACACATGGCCCTGTTCACACAGTTTTTTTTTTTAGGAGGTACCAGGGATTGAACCTAGGACCTCGTACATGAGAAGCGGGTGCTTAACCACTGAGATACATCTGCTCCTCCACACAGTTGTTTTAAATAGCAGCCATTCTAATGGGTGTGAAATGGTATCTCATTGTTTTGATTTGCATTTCCCTAATAGCTAATGATGTTGAGTATTTTTTTCATGTGCTTTTTGGTCATTTGTATATCTTCTTTGGAAAAATTCAAGACTTTTGCCCAATTTTTATTTGGATTGTTTGTCTTTCTGTTTTTTACTTTAAGGATTTCTTTTTATATTATGAATATTAAACCCTTATAGTTTATGTGGTTTCTAAATATTTTCTCCCATTACAAAAGTGGTCATTCTATGGTCATGTCTTTTAAATTTTGATGATATCCCACTCATCTATTTTTTTTTTTCTTTTGTTGCTTATTGCTTTAGGTAAAAAGTCTAGGAAACCAGTGCCTAACACAAGATCCCGAAGATGCTTCTCTAAGTTTCCTCTGGGAGTTTTGTGGTTCTGGTTCTTATATTTAGATATTTGATCAATTTTTATTTGAGTTTTGCATATGATGTGAGGAAAGGCTCCACCTTCATTCTTTCACATATGGAGATCAAATTATGCCAACACCATTTGTTGAAGAGACTGTTTATGGTAGTTTGAGGCTTTTATGGACCCCAGAAAAGATCATGTCCTTAGAGCTGATCCATTCTTGTGGGTGTAAATATATTGTAGGTGGGAACTTCTTTTGATTAGGTTATTTCAGTAGGGTATGACCCAGGGTGGGTCTTACTCCTCTTACTGGAGCCCTATATAAACAGGATGAATATGAAGACAGACACGGAGGGGGAAAGCAATGAGATCAAGAAGCTGTAATCAATGGAACCTAGGAGAGAGAGAACCAAAGAAACTAAGAGAGGAACCAGAGAAGGTGAGAGAGAAGGCCACAAATGGAGCAGCTAAAAGCAATGGAGCCAAGAGGAGAGGGCAGAGACTGACAGATGTCACCATTTGCCTTCTGAAGTGCTGGAGAGGTCCAGAATCACCTGCAGCCAGTCTTCAGGGAGACAGTGTTGCCTGGTGATGCCTTGATTTGTACACTTTTCTCAACTACAGAACTAAGTTGCAAGCCGCAAATGCCCATTGTAAAAGCTGGCCCAATTTCTGGTATATTGCTTTTGACACCTTTTAGCAAACTAAAAAACTGTTCTTTTCAGAATGAGTGGTCTTCAGCCCCTTTTCAATAATCAGTTTGCCAAAATTGTAAGAGTTTGTTTCTATACTTTCTCATTGGTCTGTCTGCCCTAGTGCCAGTACCATGCTGTTTGATAAGTGTGGCTTTGCAATAAGTTTTAAGATTGGAAAGTGTAAATCCTCCAACTTTATTCCTTTTTTTGAGATGGCTTTGGCTATTCAGGGTCCCTCACACTCTTCCATAAAATTTTGATGATTGGTTTTTTAATTTCTGCAAAGACTGTGGGTAATTTTGTTTGCGCTTGCATTAAATTTGTAAATTGCCTTGGATAGAATTAGCAACTTAATGATAATTATCTTGCAATCCATGAACATGGAATGTCCTTCCATATACTTAGGTCTTCTTTAATTTCCTTTCACAATATTTTGTTATTTTCCGTGTACAATCCTTTACATCCTTGATTTGATATATTCTTATTATTTGATTATTTTATTTGTTATTGTAAATAGAATTTTTCCTTAATTTTTTTCTTCCAAATGATTATTACTAATGTATAGAAACAGTACAGATATTCAGTTGTTGATCTTGCACACCACCATTTTGCTGAATAACTTTACTAGTTCTAGGGAGATTTGTTGTGGATTTTTTCATAATTGTAGAAATCTATGATCATGTCATCTGTAAATGGAGAAAGTTTTACTTCTTCCTTTCTAATTTGGATGTGTGTGATTTCCAGGACAACATTGAATAGCACCAATAATAGATATCATTGTGTTCTTCCTGTTCTTGGAAGGATTTTCAGTCTTTCACCACTGAGTATGATGTTAGCTGTTGGATTTTCATGTATGTGCTTTATCATTTTGAGGAAGTTTCCTTCTATTCCTAGGCTTCTAAGTGTTTGTTTTTATCAAGAAGATGTGCTGGATTTTTTCAAATGCCTTTTCTGTGTCAATCAAGATGATCATGTGCTTCTTTCTCTTTGTTGTGTTGATATGTTGTATCACATTAATTGATTTTCTTATGTTGAAACACACTTGCATACCTAGGATCAATCCTACTTTATCATGGTATATAATTATCTTAGTGTGTTGTTGGAGTCAGATTGCTAATATTTTGCTGAGAATTTAAGCATCTATTTTCATAGGAGATATTGGTCTATAATTTTCTTTCTTGTGGTATTTTTATCTGGCTTTTGTATGAGGGTGATATTGACCTCAAAGAAAGAATTAGAGAGGGTTCCTTCCTCTTCAAATTTTTTGAAGAGATTGGCGAAATTCCGCTGTGAAGCCATCTGATCCTGTACATTTCTTTGTTAGGAGGTTTATGATTACTGACTCAATATCTTTACTAGTTATTGGTTTGTTCAGATCTTCCACTTCTTCTTGAGTCAGTTTAGGAAATTTGTGCATTTCTAGGAATTTTTCCATTTCATATAAGTTATCTAATATGTTATTGTATTGTTATTCATAGTATCCTTGTATAGTCCCACTTATTTCTGTGGGGTCAGTAATAATACCCCCTTTTCATTTCTGATTTTGTTTTTTGGTACCCTCTCTTTTTTATCTTCATTAGCCTGGAATTGTAGTGATCTTTTCAAAGAAGCCAACTTTTGGTTTTGTTGATAGTCTCTAATCGAGTTTTTTTTTTTTTTTTTTTTTTTTTTTTTTTTTTTTTTTTTTTTTAATTTTCAATTTCACTTATCTCCACATTAATCTTTGTTATTTCTTTTCTTTTTTCTCACTTTGGGTTTATTATTCTTCTTTTTCTAATTCTTCCAGTTTTGTCGTTAGGTCTCCAGTTTGACATCTTCTTTTTAAATGTAAGCCCTATTAGCAGTGCCTTACTGCATCACATGAGTTTTAGTATGTTGTGCTTTCATTTTCACTTGCCTCAAGATACTTCTTAGTTTCCCCTGTGATTTACTCCTCATACCAGTTTTTAAAATTTAGATTACTTTAATTTCCACATATTTTTTATTTTTCTATTTCTCCTTCTGTATTTTTATTTCTGGATTCATTCCATTGTGGTCAGATAAAATGCATTACATAATTTCAATATTTTTGAATTTATTGTATTTTTTTGTGATCCAAGATATGGTCTATTCTGAAGAATGGTTCGTTTGCACTAGAGAAGAATGTGTATTATGCTATTATTGTGTGAAATGTTATATATGTATCTGTTAAGTCTAGTTGGCTTATAGTATCACTTAAATTTTATATTTCTTCATTGATCTTGTTTCTAGATGTTCTATTCATTATGGAAAGTGGTACATTAAATTATCCTACTATTAATGTAAAACAATCTATTTCTCAGTTCAAATCTGTCAATATTTTTTCTTATGTTTTTGTTCTTTGCTGTTAGGTGTATATATGTATATGTATATTTATATAATTGTTACATCTTCTTGTTGAATTGACACTGTTATTGGTATATAAACATCTTTATCCCATGCAGCATTTTCTGATTTCAAATCTATTTTATCTGATACTAGCATAGCTACCCCAGCTTTCTTTTTATTATTAATTGCATGGTATATTTTTTCCATCCTTTCATTTTCAACCTACTTAGGCCTTTGAATTAAAGGTAAGTCAGCATGTAGTTGGGTCATATTTTTTCCCATTCTGCCAATCTCTGTTTTTTGACTGGAGAGTTTAATTCATTTATATTTAAAGTAACTACTGATAATGCAAGACCTTCTTCTGTCACTTTGACATTTTGTCTTTCTAAGTTTCATAACTTTTTTGTTCCTCCTGTCTTCACTTAATGAATGCCTTCTTTTATATTTATTTGATTTTTTTGTTTGTTTTGCACTATATTAAGTTCCTTCTCATTTCTTTCTGAATATATTTTTCTTATACTTTCTTTGTGGTTCCCATAGAGTTCAAACTTAATATATCAAATATTATATAACAATCATAGTTGATTTGATACCAACTTGACTTCAAAACATACACATATACTGTTCCCATACCCTTTCATGATCTGCTTTGCTTTGTCCTTGGTACAAATTATATTTTTGTGAATTGTATGCCTCAAACCATGGATGTATCATTATTTTATAGGCATTTGCATTTTAGTACCCATCAGAAATAAGAAGTGGAGTTTCATACAAAAAAATACAATAGTATTTCTATTTATAATTTTCCAATGGTTACCTTTGTTTGAGTTCTTTATTTCTTTATGCTGCTTTGAACCACTGTCAGTTTTCTTTTTCCTTTCAGTCTGAAGAACTCCCTTTAACATGATTTGTAAAGCAGGTTCAGTGGTAAAGAACTCCCTCAGCTTTTATTTATCTAAGAATATCTTAATCTCTTACTCATATTTGAAAGAAAGTCTCACCAGATATAAAATCCTGGTTGGCAATTGGTTTCTTTCAGCACTTTGAGTAGTTCAACTTGCTTCCTTCACAAAATCAATATAACAACAAGCCAATGAGCACTGTGTTTCATAACAGATAAATAAAAGACAAAGATATAGGGTACTCAACAAGACAAAATCTATCAAGTGCTTTGCACACATGAAACAATATTGGAACAAAATCATATCATGTATAATTCAGAGTTCTTAGAGAAAAAGATTTTGAAATAAATTCTGAAAGGAAGAAGAGGAGCTCATATTTATTTTGTGATATTTAAGAATGCTTTAAACATTTTATTTCCATTATAACCCTTTGGTTAGAAATTAATACAGATTTTAATGATGAGTATATACACTTTTAAAAGTTAAATAATGCAAGAGCTAAATTATGATATAGTTCTTCAAAAATTGAGGGACATGATTTTATATTGTGTAGGTAGTAAGGAAAGGAGGTGATCTCTCAGTTTTAAAAAGACACATAGATATTGAGAATATTACATTTACTTTAGTATAGATAATACCCAATTTTCTTCATGTCTGCCTTCTTTTATTTCAAGTACACTCATTTTATACTGAACCAGAGTCTTAAAACAATGTAAATCATCATTTATTTGTCAGAAAATTCAATATCCTTTTTTCCCACTTAATGTTTATATTGAGTTTTCTTAAGAAAGTCATGTCAATATTCTGACTGACAGATAATAAATCCCAACAGCAGCGTTATAGATTAGCAATTATTCTTGCATATAACTACTCTAATTTTGAGATGAGATAACTTTATGATCATTTTCTAGTGTATGTCAATGAATATTTTATTTTTTTGTATCTCCTTAATTAGTTGTATATTACCAAGTCAATTATTCTCATTAGGTGACATGGTATTAAAGATTTTTTGTCCTAATATTCACTTATTTTTCTTTCTTTCTTAGATCCATGCTTTTCAAAATAGCTTGCTCTACTTCTAAGAGAGCTTGTTTCCTCTTAAGAAACTATTTTGAAGTTAATACATCATAATTGTTCTGTATTACCAAGACTCTGTCTTCCAAATATTTTTGATTCACTCATTCTGCTCCCTTTTCAAAATATTGTTTTTTTCAGTCTCTATTGTTCATATAGGCACACTCATGAAAGAAACTGACATGTGACAGCCAACACACAAACTTTATAACTAAAGCTTTTGAAAAGTTTGGGTAAGAATGTTGAATGCTAATAGCATAGAGAAAGTTATGTTCGTTCTCTTTTGTCTCGAACTAACTACTTACATCAAACATTTGCTAGAATAACAACTGTGGAACATTCCAGAGTTTCAGAGTCTGCACATGGTCAGCAAGGCAAGGATCAGTTTTGAAATAAGAAAATGATGTTTTCATTCCTACTGCCTCCCTTCAAAACATCTCTTTTGGCCTTTAACATTGTTCCTCTTCTCCTTTCAAATGACTCCCCATCCCACTTGACAAATCGTTAATACTTTTTTTTTTTTTAACTCAAACATTCCCCTGAAATCTATGGTCATAATATATTTAAGCTTACTCACAAACAAAATGATGATGTATGTAATAATTACAGAAATAATAGCTGGCATTTAATGGGCTCCTAGTATAAACATTTTAAGGTACTGTAAAATTATATCATTTAATCCTCATAATAACTATTTGAGATATATAATATTATTAAGCCACCTTTACAATTGTTGAAAGTGAGATTTAGTAGGTTAATCAATTTCCCCAAAATCATATTGCTAGAAATTATTATGTTTGGAGTACGAATAAAGAAAACCCAGATTGGAAGGTCTCCAGGCCTTCTAGTGAGTGGATGGAAAATAATATGATATATGGATGAATTACCTCTGTGGTTCTGAGTGCCTGGTAGGGTAATCACGTAAGGTACTAAGAGTTTCTGAAAGCCCGAGGGCAGTTCAGAGAAGAGTTGAGAAGTAGGTATGTTTGCTGTTCCCTTTCCCTTTTTTTGGTCTGAACACTTTTACTCCCTCCTGTTACCTACTCCCACCCTGCTTTACTTTCCCCTTTAAATACTAAGCAATTACTTTAGGTTCTACATTATTTGTTCACAAGTTCTGTTTGAAGAAGCTATAGTCAGCTTCAAAATTTTTACATAATGCGTAACAATTCACAAGTATATTTTCATGTTAAAAAGAACGAAAAAGCATTTTAAAGCCTAGAACACATTTCAGTCCAAATGAACTAAACCTTTGATGTAATTTCAGATAAGTATGATATCACGGAAGAGAACTCTTAACCAAACATCTGTATTTCTGAGCCATCTGGTCTTGAAGACATGCTTGGCAAACTGTTCTAATAATTTCTCCATCATGCCAGAATTTCTGGTACCAAGACTGGTTTAAGGCTTTTGATGATGCAAGTTGCTGAATATGTAAGACATGTAAGGAGAAACAAATGGAAGGTAGACAATGAAAAGTCTGCAGACAGATATACGAGCACTTTGCTCTAAGGTACTTGTCAAATCCCTAGTTACAAGAAAGTGAAGGGGAAAAATTCTGATTGTTTCTACTTATTTTCATAAATTTTTATTCCATTCAGTTTTAACTTTATTATGACTACAGTGCATTTTAACATGTTCTCATTATCAGTAATTCTTGAATTGATGCAAGAAATTTAAACATTTCCAGATAAGGAAAAGAGAGAAGAGTTATAAAAACATATTACTTTATCTTTCACCTACCATCACCCCATCCAGCCCCTAATATTCACAAACATCTCAACATAAACCCACAACACTCATACAGAGAAACCATGAAATCTTGGCAATGAGCACTAGATCATTGTGAAAAAGAAATTTATTGAGATATTCTATATATGTGTGTTATATATGTAAAAGAGAGCAGAAAAAATAATGTTAAAATCATGAATATATAATTAAAAATTTAATTTTCCAATTGAAAAAATAAGACCCTGATAAGTTAATAAAGTGCCAAATCTTTATAGTTCCTGTGGATATAGTAAAGAATAATGTTAAAATTCTCTGCTTCTCGGACCAATTCCATAGCTTCTTCAAACTTGCCTCTTTGTTCCATTCATTTGCTCACAGGAAATCAGTGAATTGATTCTGAAAAAAATTCATTCTTCCTTTATGACAATATTCTTTCAGAATGGAAATCAAGCCAAACAGTCTCTTTTTAGTCAACAGGGAAGAACAAAACATTGTGTTGAATATCTCCCTTGAGAGTTCAAATGATGGTAGCACACAGGAGAAAATGAAGTATACAAATCCTGACAGTTTTAACTTTAAGTTGTTTTACTTTCAGTGGACTAGAAATATTCAAATTAGCAAGGCAATGCACTGATTAGAGCTTCCTCATTGGTAATACAGAAATATATTAAATTTCCTTCTGAATTTTAACTGGAATATTGGCACCAACTTGCTGAAACTAATAAACCATGAATCCAGTGGTATTAATGAAGTAAAAATTAATTTGTCACTCTCATAGCTGACCAAGATGGACATTCCTGGTTGGCATGTAGAGCTCTTCCATGTGTTGTTTGAGGAACTAGCTTCCTTCTTGTGACTCCACTTTTTCCTAGAGCCTTAGATCCACCTGCATCCAATTGGTGAAAGGCACTAGAGAAGGCATACTCCACTTGAAAAACTGTCCCAGAAGTGGAATATCATATCACTTCTCCTGGTGAGAACTGTATCTTTCATGTAAGAATTGTGAAGTTGCAGTGAAAAGTGCTGGGAATTATAATTCCTGTCCAAGTGACTTTTTTCTGATGAGAACTCCACACAGTGGAAAGAGGTGCACAAATTTTGATGGGCCATTAGCCATCATAGAGGAGCTATGTAAAAAATTTTAGTGTCTTGAAATGTATAATAGGATGTTATACACATTTTTAAGAAAATGCACATATGTCCAAAGTATCCATCTCATTTATTTATAGCCAATTTAATGTTTACCTATCAAAATCACTTTTTGGTTTTCATTCATGTTTTCAGTATACTCTCTTGGAAAGCCACAAAAGTAGTCTTTTCGGTTTTTCAATATGAATTTGAATAGTATGAGTCATTTTGGGTAAATCTTGAGGTTGGAAACCTCTTTTTGTAAAATTTAGAGCAGACCGACACTGGTGATGCAGCTGACTATACATTAATTGTGATCACTCCATGTTTCCTCTTTGGACATGCTCTTCCCTCTTCCTATACACAGCTTCATCCTCCATGTAGTGAAATATTAGTCTTCCTTCAGATCTCATCCTCCACATTGCACAGGGATTTTCCTCCCTGACTTCCTGAATAGTGTCAATTCTCTCTGTTACACTTAAGGTCAAATGTGTAACACAAATACCTCCCTATAGTATCATTCGTAACAGATGGGTCATTTCATTTCACATATATTTCCTCTGATTAGTGTCTGTCCATCTCCATATTGGTAGGCTGTCAACTCCATTAAAAACAGAAATTTTGAAGAAACTTCTCATTGTTTTCCTATTTCCCTCCACTATTTCAATGTTAAGCATAGAGCCACTGATTTTTAGCTAAATATATGACTACACAGAATAATGTTTAGAGAGAGGTTTGTTTTACAGATTTTGGAGACAGATGGTCTATATTTTTGAAAACTGATTTTAAAGCACACTCACTCATTCCTGGTAAATATTAAGCACTATATAATCAACATTTTTATTATTATAGTTAATATTAATAATGCACTTTGAATATTTACTTATAGCTAAGGGTGACCTTGTGACTAAGTTCTGACCAATTGGCAAGGAGTAGAAATATCTTGTGCAAATTCTTGCAAGTATTCCTAAAATGAGGTGGTACACCTGTTCTCTACTTCTCTGTTGACTCAAAGTCAAGAAAACATCTATACCACGAGGTGAATCCAGGTGATGTGGATGGGAGAGCAAGTAGATTGAAGATTCCTGGGTGATTGATACTGTAGGCCTCCACACAGCGGTCCTGGAACAAAGTCCTCTGGACTCTTTATGTGTACGAACAGATAAGACCCCATTTTTACAGCTAGTATAAATTTTTGTTTTTGTTTTTGTTTGCAACTAAAACTAAATTTTATTGAGACATATTTTGTCAGTTTTGGTTCTTCAATCATTCCCCAGTGAGTAAGGCAGTGCTACTTTCTAGGATGGAGCATTAAATATTTGTCAAAATTGAACTTTGAGTATTTTCTAACCAAAGAACTTAAAATTGTTTACAATGTTATTATAAGCCTAGATGGAAGGAACTAATTTTTCTAATAGTCAGTAGCTTCATATAAAAATGCTGCAATCAGCCTCTAATATAAGACAGTCATTTAATTATAAAAGATTGAAAATTGTTTCCAGTTTCTCAATACAAAATCTCTAGGTATATTTGCACATGTTTTGGAATATTTAACTCAGTTGTAAAATTATTTGTATGTAGTTCTTAATAAATTGTGTACATTCAGTTATTTCTTAGCAATTATTTCCAATATGGCTTACAAACTGATTCTGAACATAATTTCTACTGATAAATGTGTTTCATAAGGTTATCTTCCTCAAATTAGATTAAGTGCTGAGGCTACCAAGGGGGTTATTATGAAGGATGCAACTTTTATTTGAATAGCTAATTTCTGATGGAATTTTTAAGGGAAATTTCCCATGACCAAAACTGCCATATATGGTTATTCAGGTTGGACATTGCATAATTTTAGGGGCATCATTTACAGATTAGCAACCTTTCTAAAGTCTTTATAGTGCTATACATATCAAATATATCCTCCTAATTGCAACTTTCCTTAATTCTTTATTCTTACATGGGAGCATTTTAAAAGTTCAAGTTCTCATTTCCCTTCTCCATTTTGTTTCTCAGGATTCCAATTCAGTCTTAAAATATAGGTTGTTTGGATTTTAGTTCTCTTTTCTGAATGTTAATAAGAAAAGTCTTTGTCAATTCTGATATAAAATTTTGGGTGTGGGGAGCATTGAAGATTAAATTTGCTGAAGAATTGACTGATTATTCTACATTTATACCAAAGCCCCAGATAAGCTTTAACCTTGGAAAAGTTTATAATAAAGTACTGGAAGCTCTTTATAAATTTTAAAACTACTAAATTCTCTCACAGCAACTGTCCTCTGTTCCCTTAAACTTTTCCAACTATAGTTATAGAATTATGCCACTTTGATAAAATTTTTTTTTTTTTTTTTTTTTTTTTTTTTAAAGATTTTTATTTATTTATTCATTTATCCCCCCCTTGCTGTTTGTGCTCACTGGGTCAGCTAACCACGCCGTGCGGGCGGGCTTGCCTTCACCAGGAGGCCCCAGGAACCGAACCCGGGCCCTCCCATATGGTAAACGGGAGCCCTACTGATTGAGCCACAGCCGCTTCCCAACTTTGATAAAATTAACTAAATAATTTTGTTTTATATTGTCACTATAATATCTTCCAGATTGAATCAAACTATTGTGGGAAGTACAAAGACGTCAACCTAAATATATATAAGCAAGCCAATATAAACAAAAACTATGTTTATGGGAATATAGAACTTTTACCTTAATCCTGCAATACTTAACCTTCAATTATCTTCTATATACTCATAATCTGCAATATACTCAAAACTCAGAATAAACACAGTTCACTTGGTAAAAGTAATTTGAGATACAATCTTGTGATTCTAAGTTCCAACACTTCATTGATTTGGGTTATAAAAATTTCTCATATATTTATGTGAGGATAAACAACTTTACAAGTCTTTATCTAAACCTTTAAGATTATAGGTTGAGACGTGGAAGACACAGGGATATTAATAGTTATTCCTGGAATCACGGCAGGGAAAGAATGTTGTAGAGTTTGTGAAGCCTCAAAGAATATATTGAAAAGTACATGAGAAATAAGCAGAATCTTGAAGTCCTGATCCTTATCTCTTAATATTCCCCTGAGAGCCTCTTAATGATTTCCATTGCCCTTACATCAAACACATCTGGATGTGAGAAATGAATTATCCTTTTCCTTCTCTCTTATTCAAAATATATAATACAGTTCAGATAAGCTTTGCCAAAGTCACAGGCACATGCTCAGCTGCCATCTCCCCATCCTCACCTACCCTCCATCTCCTTTTCTATTGTGCAACGATATTTCAGTCTGCTTCCATTTCACAAATTAGGGGAGATGTTCAGTCTAATGAAAAGGCCTGACCAGACTTTAAGCCCAGAAACCACAAATAAGCAGCCCCAGATGCTAATCAAGGCAGGGATTCTCAGTAGCAGGACCCACTCCCCCCAGGCTGTATAAACACCTCACTCAAACAATATAGATTGTTCTCTCTTCTCACTTGTGAAGTGGGGCATGTGACGCTGCCATCTACCAACACTGACCCAATTAGTTTTCACCACCCTGGGAGACCAGCCACATGGAGTTTCTTCCCCTGCTCTTTTGGACCCTTTGAGCTGTATAAATAATAAAGCTGTCATTTGCTGCAAGTTTCTGTTGTGCCCTGAGCTTATGTTTACACCATGTAGCAACTCACTCCATAGTGTGATTAAAGTGAAAGATAGTAATAGAAAATGAAAGACACTCAGGAAGACATTTGATAATGTCAATAATAAAATAGGTAATTTGGAACAAACATCCTACTGAAGATAGTCAAAATATGTTCATAATCATCTTAAAAGAAAAAAAAAAATTAACAAGATAAAGAGTGATAACCAGAACAAATTATCTAGCAGAATGGAACCCAGACCAATAATATTAGCCCTTTTGTCTTGAAAGCATCTGCTAATAATTTTTAAAAAAGAAAGAAAGAAAACCTTGAACTGATTTTGGTGGCATGATGGGACAAGGGGACAAATAAAGTTAAGTAACCATTAAATAATTTCTAATAAACTTGGACCCTTAAGGTCAAACCCAAACGATAAGAATCAAAAGGAAATGAAACAGTTATCAGATGAAATTGATATTTATTTTCTGGTAATCTTGGTTGTGCAGAGAACTGCCAATTTTGAATTTGGATTAAGATGGTTTTAGACTGATTGAACCTGAGTTGCTCAGAAAAAGTCAGCAAAAATTCACTCTAGAGGATATCATCTTAGTGCTTACATTATATTTACATTTTTCCCTTACACAGTGAAAGATAAAGAAAAAAAAAAATAGATAATGTCACCATGAATGAGAGTTGGTAAAAAAAATTCAAATGGAAAAATGTCAAGTTTTTGATATATTGAGATTACTAGACACACAATGTAAAACAACTATAACTATTAGCTCAAAGAAATTAAAGATGAGCAGAAAAATATTTCAGTAATTGGAAACTAAAAGTGTAGCATAGCCAATATATAATGAAATTATATAATTTGAAAAAAATTAATAAATACCGAATCCATAAATTGGTTTATTATAACTTCAAATTTGGTTTATCAAAAAAGAGAACTTGAGAAGTAGAAAATATTAAAAAGAAAACAAAACAACTACACAGAATAAGGTACAAAAATACAAAATTATGTAGAAGTGGAAGGGAAAATGAGAGACATAGAGGACTCAAGGAGAAGGTCAAAAATAAATATAATTGGAGTCCCAGAGGAAGTGGAAGGAGAATATAGAGTGGCCAAAATATTGATGAGATAATGATGAAGACATACACCAACAAACAGATTTAAGAAATAAATCACCAGACTGAAAAAAACAAACACAATTCCAAGCAAAGGAAGTAAAATAAGTTAACAAAAAAACACAAAAAACAAAAAACAAAACACTTGTAATGAAACTTTAGAAATCAAAACCAAGGGGAAATTCTGTAAAGCAGAAAGCAAAAAAAAAAATTATCTTCAAAGAAACAGTGTTTAGACTTGCAAATGACTCTTCAATGAAATACTGAAGGTTAAGATATTCTAGAAAGATATATTCAATTAGTTGAAGGAAAATCATTGCCAACATCAGAAAAATATCCTTCCAATATTTTCCAAAGCACACACTCTATCCATCTCTCTCCCTCTCTCTCTCTCTCTCTCTCTCTCTCTCTCTCTCTCTCTCTCTCTC